>ML099481.1:5335-17832 GCA_003697995.1 Taxidea taxus jeffersonii | reverse complement strand
CCAGGCTCAGGAACAAGGTTGGTACTCCTGCCTCACTTGTGTACTCTAACCTGCCTCAACTAAACCTGCTCCCAAGTCCAAACTCAGTGAAATACAATGACAGCCTTAGAACAGACTCACTCCAGGGGCTACCAGGAGAATAAACCAGGCTCCGATTTGCGTGCAGGTCTCCTCAGACATGAGGGCAGATGTAGGCCATAAAGTGAGTCACCTGCCCTGCCATCGAGTAGTATCTAGTGAGACGAAGCAAGGGCGGGACGGCGTTGGCGATGGGTGTTTCTCATCAAGAAGCATTTTTTAAAAAACTATTTTTGAGAGAGAGCAAGCACAAGTGGGGGGGAGGGGCAGAGGGAGAGGCAGGCTCCCCTGCTCAGCAGGGAGCCCAGTGTGGGGCTCGATCCCAGGACCCTAAGATCACAGACCTGAGCTGAAGGCAGACGCCTAACCAACTGAGTCACCCAGGCGCCTTCATCAATAAGCAGAGTGAGCAGTAATTGCTGCCGAAGGACGTAAGCTGAGAAGGAGGGGTGCATGACCTTCTTGGGATTTCTTATTAAAATGGAGAGACAAGGTGAACAGCTTCCATCTGGGGCCCCAGACTCCTCTCCAAATATAGACCACCTCTGGCTTCACAGCCACGCCGACAGCATGTCACCCCACTCTTCGAAGGCAGCACACTGCTTCCCTTCTCCCCACTTTTGCAGATGCTATTCCGGCTACCTCAAACACCCTCCTCCTCATCCCTGCCTTCAAGCTGTTCTCCTTGGAGTATTTACCCAACCCCTGGCCCCCCACAGGGCTACACATACCCAGGACCTGCTTCATCACTTTCTACTTCCAGCTGCCACAGAGCTGCCATTGCTTTGTCCCCATCATGCTCTCCTCCAAGCAGAAGGTGAACTCCTACGGGGTGGCTTCTCATTCACGTGGGTCCCCTCGGCTCCTGCACTGTGCCTAGCACACAGGTGCTCAGGAAATGTGGAGAACGAATGAGAGAATGAGGGATGGTCTCCAACTGAGCATTGTCCTTTGCAAGCGGCTACCTCACTTCTTCGGTTCTGTCCCAAACAGTCCTGGACTGGGCCTGCCGCAGATATAAATTGACCTTTCTGGCTTCCAAGAGGCACTTCAGACCCCAAGACCCCACACTGCTTCAGACTGAAATTCAACAAGACATTCCTGCCCTGGTGCACCATGGTCCATGACAGGATCCCATTGGCCTGGATATGCCAACTTCCCGCCTGCTGACAGCAAAGGGCATCCCTCTGCTCTGGAGAGCTGGAGGCTAGCAGCTGCTGCCCTGACAGGCACAGGCTCTGCAGATGTGGTTAAATTCAGGACCTTGACATGGGGAGGTTAGCCTGGATTATGCAGGTGGGCCCAGTTTTATCATGAGGGTCCTAAGGAGGAGGAGGAAGGGGGGTCAAACATCGAAAGATGCAAGTGTCCAAGTGACCATCAGGAGGAAAGAGGCTATGCCGCCGACTTTGACAGATGACAGGGCCAGGAACCAAGCAGTGCAAGTGGCCTCCAGGAGCTGGAATTGGCAAAAATAAACAGATCCTCCCCTACAACCTTCAGAAGGAACGCAACCCTGTGGATACCTTGGTTTCAGACTTCTGACTTCTAAAACTGTAAGAAAATAAAACTGTTGTTTTCAACTAGTCATTCAGGGCAATCTGTTACAGCAGCCATGGGAAATGAACACACTCCCCATGTGGGTGCAGGCTCTCTACAGTGACCTCAAGCCGGGGCAGGGAAGGTGAAGAACTGAGCCAGTGACGAGTGTCCCGAGGGGGGTGTGGCAGAGGCCCAGAAATCACCCAGGGTGGGTGACGGACTAAAAGCACACTGGTGTGGGTGACTCAGGATCCAGGCTGCAGAGGGTGTAAAGATCCCACAGCCCCTAGGGGGTCTCCAGAGACTTGATTTCATTCCACAGGCAATGAGGAACCTCAGAAGGATTTTGAACGGGGGTAGGACTTACTCCTATTTCTGTTTCAGGAACAGCTCTCAAGCGCTTCCAGGAGAGTGCATCGGGAAGGCCCAAGGCAGCATTTGCCCAGATCCCACTGCCTGGGGAAGGGCAGGTGCTTTCCCTGCTCGCCCAAGGACAGCATTTCCTGCTGCCTACATTTCACTTCAATCACCAGGTAATGTGATGCCGGCCAATGGCCCGCATGCACCAAATTCTAACGAGGTCACAGGCCGAGGCAGAGACAAAGGAAGGAAAGGGGAGCCAGGAAGGTTAAGTGCCTTCACCGCAGATGTAATGTGCTAATGCTCATCACTCGGGAGGCAGTCAATTTACCTTTCCCTGAGGTGAGTGCATCTAACAGGACCTGGCCCTTCAGAAAGGGAAACATCCCTGTTTATTATAGACATAAAGCGGATGGCTTCAGGCAGAATGGAAATGGATTCTACAAACATCTTTCATTACATAGACCTCTTGACCGGACTCCTCATCTTAAAGAAAACAAGAGATGCGGTTTGTTTTTCTGGGGTTGACGAGCACATTTTTCAGGACCTGGGAAAATCATTTCCATTTGCACGAGTATGTCAACTTCTCTAGGGCAATCAACCTTCATGCGAACTCTGGGCACTTTTTCTTTTCAACTTTGCCGGATTCACCTGCTGTTGCTATGGGCACACAGTGCTGCTAGGAACAAAAGCTGAGTGAGCCTTCATTGTCAGTGTGAGGTTCCTCCGCCAGCCACCTCTCCGAAGAAACAAACATGCCAATTAAGCACTCTCCTAATTACGAGACTCCCAGGAAAGCAGGCAGCCTGGCTCTTTGGTTGGGAAAACTTTCAAAAGAGGTGAAGGAGGCACAAGGAATGGAATGAGGTCTCTTGCAGCCCCACGCTCTGGATCTGGGACGCATTTTGACAGGTGCAGGAAAGTGGAAAGGAGTCACAGCTACTGGGCTTGCTGAGTGAAAGGCGACTCATTGTGCTCCAACTTTACACCGATCAGAGTGATTCTTGAAACCTGGCTGGAAGGAAAGGGTCTGTGCCTGCATTCTGGTCAAGAACCTCATCAACTTGTCTGAGCCTCAGTGAACCCCAATGAAGATGGAGATAAATCACATATCCCATAGGGCTGTCATGAGGCTTACCAGAGCTGACCCACCTACCACAATGCTTGGCCCATAGGGGGTTCTCCAGAAATATTAGCTCCGCTTTCCTTTCATTATGTTTTTATTTTTTAAGAATTTATTTATTTATTTGACAGAGATCAGAAGTAGGCAGAGAGGCAGGTAGAGAGAGAGGAGGAAGCAGGCTCCCTGCTGAGCAGAGAGCCCGATGCGGGACTCGATCCGAGGACCCTGGGATCATGACCTGAGCTGAAGGCAGAGGCTTAACCCACTGAGCCATCTAGGTGCCCCTCCTTTCATTATGTTTAAAGCAGAACTCACCATCCCCACCTCCACCTGCTTTTTCACTGTTTTTGCAGTTACCCACAATCAAAACCTGACAGCCTTAGGGCTGCCTCAGCACCCACTCACCTGTTAGGCATGTCTTCCTGACCGGCCTGGCCCAGGAGATGTGCCCACAGAAGGGTGCTCCTGAGGAAGTCTGCCCCCACACACCACTGCTCTAGTCTTCCACCCAGGTCCAGCCCTAACAACTCAGCGCTGAGCGTCACTTGTCCCTGAAGCTAAGACTTGATCGTGAGAAACAGGTAGTGTAATGTCATGCTGGTAGAAATAACATCTGATGCTGAATACCCTCCAGATCACAGCTGACTTGCCACCTTGGAACAAAGAAGGTATAAGAGACGGGGGAGATGACAAGTGCCTGGCATCTCCTGTGCGAGTGCCAAGTAGCAGATAATTAAAATCACAACCTACCAGCAACTGGGCTAGTGCCTCAGAGGTACAGGGCTAAATAAAACCTGGCCCCTGTGCTCCAGAAGATTATAGTCCAGCAGGAAGAACAAACCACTAGGCCCCCAGGTGGGACAGAGTCTGCTGGGAACCACCCACTACCCACGTCTGCCTTTCTCTTCAGTAACAGAATCTCTGTCTTTTGCTGGCAGGCTACTATATTCCCCAGTCTCAGCAGCAGGGGAAGGCTGTCTACGTGCCAAAGGTCTGGCCAAAGATCTATGAACAGAAGTGTTGTGTGATACTTCCAGAACCTTCTTGAAATGGGAAAGGCCTGTCCTTCTCTTCTGCACTCCTGCTGACTACAATGTGATGGCTGGAATATGGCAGCTATACTGGACCAACTCCCAGTCTGACAGAGAATAAGCCAAGAGAAAGCCAGGACCTTAATGGCCCTGGAGCAGCCATACCAGCCCCAGACTGCCTACCTTCAGGCTTCTTTTTCCTGGGGGAGAAATAATCTTGTAAGTCACCATTATTTTCTATTTTTCCATTATATGCGGTGAAACCCAGTTCTAACTGATATACTGATACTTAATCAATATTTACTGAACTAGTGTATAAAGGAATGAAAAAGTGTGTAAACTTTGAGAAGTCTCTACTGCCCCAGTTAAACCTATTTTATATGCAGAAACTCAAGTGGATATTGTTTGAAAGGGAAAATATACCTAAGGAAAAAAATCTATCATAACTTAATTTTTTATATGAATTTTTCATGGGAGAGAAAAATCCTTACTCAGGACTCTAGAAGGCTGAAATGTGTAGCAGTGAATCTGCTTTTCTGTAGATCACAAAAACCAGACTCTGTCCTATCTCCTTCCCCCCAAAACAGATTCATTATGGTGTGCTGTTGCACTCTGCTTTGAGTGGGCATTTGCCATATGGCTTGGCAGTTTAATGGTTTTCTGATACTTGACAAAAATGAAGCACAATCGTTTTGCAAGGAGTCTGTGTTCCTAGATGGGTCTTTTCCAAATAACAGCTGTGCCTCAAAATTGAGTTACTCAAATTGCAATTTGTGGACACAATACTCAAACATTTACAAGTGAGCAAAACCTCAAATCACTTGGGCTATTTCCAGGCTTCGGAGTTTATGAAGTTTCTAGCAGTGTTATGAGTGTGCAGCTGTCAACAAACTCAAGCCAAAGTCTCCAAACCACCAGCCCCGGCAGGCAGTAGAGATGGCCTACTTAGCAGCAGGACGCGTGCCACCAGCCACAAACCCTCAGGAGTGAAAGAACACAAGGGTAGGAAGCTTCACACTAAAGTCCGCAGACTAAATCCCTCTGCCTTTCTCTCTACTCCCTGCCATGCTGTACGAATGATAGCAAATCTACAGTTCGAGCCCTGACCTTGCTTATGGGCCCCTATAGGTCCAGGGATGACCACCGGGCACTGGCTTGATAATAAGCCACATAAACACGGATTCAAAGATGAGTAGCAAGACTTCAGAACTGAGTGACCTTGAGTTTATCAGTCAGGAGAGTCCAGATGAGATACACTAACAATCCCCAAATCTCAGGAGCTTAAAACAATAAAGGTCTGTTTCATGCTCCAATTACATGTGCATTCCACGCTGACTGGAGCTTTGTTCTGTACCATCTTTTCCCCTCAATCCAGGACTCTAGCTGATGAGCAGTCACTACCTGGAATATGGTGTCTGTAGCAGAGGGAAACAAAATGGGCTCCAGAAGGACTGCTGTCAGCAACTGTACCGTATGGTTGGCTCACACTGGCACGTATCACTTCCAACAACCCCGCCCAACTTCACCAAGTTAGAAAATATAATCCACTCTAGCTCTCCACCTTTAGGACACAGAAATATCGGGTGAATAGCCTTGTGCCTACTACAGTCAACCAACCACTCAAGCCTCATTGACCTATCTGGAAAATGGAGATAATGACACCTCCTCAGATTGTTCTAAAGGTTCATCAGAGTTACCCATGCAGAGTACTCAGAACAGTGCCTGGCCCACAGGAAGTCCTTCAGAAATACCAGCTCCTTTCCTTGCCTCCAAAACAGAAATCATCTCTCACTCCTTCTTCCGGCTGCCCAAACTCCTTGTCTGCAAAAAGTTCCACCCTTTTTCTAGTCACTTTCCATCAAAACATGCCAGTTAGCTAGGACATCTCTTCTTCCTTCATCATGTCCTCCCAATACAATGAACCTCCAAGTACAGCCAATATTCCCCACAGGAGGTCTTCACCTTCCATCACTGCTGAAACCCACCCTACTATTGGATTTTATTATCTTCTTGTATAAGTTAGGATTTTTAAAATCGCAGATGAGAGAAACAAGCTCTGGTCATCCTAGTTCCTCTCCATGGCCACCAAAGGCAAAGCAGTAAAGGAGCATGAAATCATGGGAAGGCCACCAGGCCATCACACAGAGTAAAGGATGAGGTGAACATGAGGTCTCAGGGTGGACAAGGGACAGGACAGGGCCACGGTCTCAGCCTGGACAGAGTCCCATGGTACAGACATGGTCAGCGGGGCTCACACCAATGTACAATGTTGTTCCTAGAGAGGAGCTGTTGATGTGGGCTGGACAGACTCTAAGCCACCCCCACAGATAGCTTCCACAAGTGGTGAGAGAAACTCTGGAATCCTTTCCCCCACCACTTCTGCCCCAATCCAATCTTTTCTCAATATGCTAAACAGATTAGTAGTCCTTAAGTTTGGGTTAAGTCATTGAAACTACTGTGACAAACTACTGAGGGTCTGCCATGCACCAGGCACTGTTTAAAACCTGAGACTTCATGCCAAGTCAGTGATGAATCTTCAGCAATTTGTTCTCCATTGGCATTTAGCTGCTCAGCCTTGTCTTTCATGTGGCATTAGACCTTTGGAGATTTTAGCCCCACTCCACCTCTAATTGTCTCTGGACCTATTCCCTACATGTGCTCCCTATCCTTCCCAAGCTCAGACCACCTGCTGTTCTCTGCTGGGTCTTCCAAGTGTTCCCGCTCCTTGGGCCTCTGTTTATGTGACTTCCTAGAGCTAGGTGGTCTCTTTCATGCCAGCTCTCTCATACAGCTTCCCCAGCAGCCCACCTAGAAGTCACTGTTCCATCCTCTGACGTCTTAAAGGTGACACTCTGTCTGTATCATTGAGTCTCTGCTCTTTTCTTGCCTAACAGATTATAAATCCCTGAGGGCAGGGATCCCATGGGGTCTAATGCAGACTGGAACGCAAATAAGGAATATTTACTTTATTCGATGGGGACAAGGTAAAAGTGAAAAGTAGATCCAAATGAGAGTTAGAGAGCACTGGTCATTCCCTGGCATGGTCTAGGCCGAAGCACCTCCATTCGTGCTTCTAATGTCCAACAATTCCTGGCTTTTCCTATTCATTTTACCTGATGCAAATTTCTGTCTCCCTATCTGGGCATCAGCTCCCTTCTGGACTTGAATTTTGCTCTCACCCCATTCATTGTGTCTGCTGCCTTGGCTGGGCTGAACCCAGGATCCTGACTTGCACCTTAGAGCCATCACTTGATTCCTCTCTCCATTCCCTGCCTCTGCCCATGCCAAATCCAGGGCACATGTCCAGGGACCTGCTCCAGTCCAGCAGCAGGCAACGAACCACAGTGAGTGTTGGGAAAAGCAGTCCCACAGTCTCTACAGACCAGGGAGATTCCCTGTATGGCAGAAAAACACAGAGTTGTCCATAACGGTGGCAGGGGATCACACCATAGCCCTTCTAGTGCTCAGAGAACAAAACTGGCAGCCATCTGGGCTCTTCTCTCTCCCTTGCCTCGAAAGCCGGTCAGTTCTACCTTTTCAGTATCTTTGTTAGCCATCCGTCTCTCAAACTCCGCAGTCCCTGCCTTGGATTGGAGCTCATTATTTCTCAGTTGGACCTGAGTGAACCCTTACCTGTCCCCAGTGTCACTTCCTAGGCCCATCTCTGCTAGCTGCCCAAGGGATCTTTTGGCATGCACATAAGGTTTCCTGCTTCCGCCATCACCCAATCGCATTGTAGATAATGACACTCCTCAGTGTGGCATCTGTGTGTCTTACAGTCTGGCCATGCCTGTTTTGTCAGCCTCATCACTTCCTCCCAAGCCCCTCCCCGGGGCTGCTCCATCTAACCGCTTTCCATCCCGTCCTAACTCCCCTTTGGCGCAATTTTAAGACCAGCCCTGAAATCAAATACAAAAATTCTAACAAGGCAACTTTGTTTAGCTTGCTTGTTCATTCACTAAAAAAGAAAATAAGCTGCTACTACCATCAAGTTCGTCAGGGCAATAGGAGCTGACAGGGAGATCCCAAAATGCCCAGAAAGGTGGAAAGCTGGCCAGGCTTTCCAGGAAGGCAGAAGAGACCAGTGGAGGCCCAGTGAGCCACAGCGGAGGACAAAGGCAGGAGTCTTGCTGCTCAAGGATAGGTGTTCACTTGGGAATTTCACTGGGCCCAACACAACCAAGTCCAGAGCAATCCTTTCCCATTTCATATAACAGAACTTCCTCCAGAAATTATAAGCCAGGCAGCTCATCTTCCCTTCTTTATTGGGCTATAAGCAGACTGCTATAGTCAGAAGTGGGTAACTACAAATCTGAGCGGTGATCTATGAAATCAGAACAGACCTGGGTTTTGGGATGTGATTAATTAAAATTTTTAACCAATTTCATCCCATGTATATTTAATGTTATGCATAAGTGCTTTTGTGCTGGCTGGAAATCAGTCCCAAAGAGTGGGCAGTTCATAGAAACACCTGCAGTCCCTGTGATTCCTAAACAGACAAACCTTCTTTTGTTTCTTCTCTTGGTTCCTGCTTCAGAATCCACTAGCAGGACTGGCAGATCATTCCCTGCCCTTGTCCCCCCACTGAAGCCCAAGCATTTCTCCTGCACACAAGAGTATGTGCGCCAGACTGTGAAGGGCATGGGGTACTTCTTCTGGACTTGAACTGAGGCTGCCTGTGCTTGCAACTGAAGGACCTCTGGAATGGAAAGAAGCTTGGCATTTATAAGCTCTGCAACCTTCACAAGCCCTTCAGTCTCCTAGAAAATGAGGATAACCCAAGCTCATCCATGGAGGCCGTGAAGATGACCTGAAGAGACACATTAGGACTTTATCTCTTACACTGCATTCAGAGGAGGCGGAAACTTGCATCACAGAGTTAAGGAACGGGATTCGTATGTGCCAACCCTATGTAAAGACACCAATGTCCGTGAGAGACTCTACCGGTTCCTGCAAGAACAGGACAAATGAAGCTACTATTTGTCTGAGCACATCCACCCCTGCACTGTACAGAACCAGGGATTTCAGGCCAACTCAGGCCTGGGCTGGAACAGGTGAAGCAGCCCACCAGGTCATACACAACACTCCAGTGGACCTGCAGCAGGCTCCCTCCCACAAAGGACTTGATTTACTTTACTATGTATGAATTTAGAAACCAGCAAAAAGGTTAATCTGCTTCTATGATTTCTGAAAAAGTAACGTATTTATCTGATACACACTTTGGCTGATGTTTCTTTTTCTAGACTCCTGTGATCCATCCACAGTGATCCATGAGTGTGCACACCACAACATGGGGCTAGAGCAGAGGCTGCCCACAAGTGCAAGCAAGGAGGGTCCTGGCCTGGGGAATAGGCAGGTCCCTGGACCTCAAGGTCAATGGGCAGAGCTAGAATCCAACGAGGTCAGA
Source organism: Taxidea taxus jeffersonii (assembly GCA_003697995.1). Lineage (NCBI taxonomy): Eukaryota > Metazoa > Chordata > Mammalia > Carnivora > Mustelidae > Taxidea > Taxidea taxus. The sequence continues at coordinate 8,291 of ML099481.1, read as the reverse complement.
AGAACTAAAGAGCACTACATGCCCAAAGGTGGAAGTGAAGCCAGATGCAGATCTTTGGAGGTATCAGGCTCCAAAGGCAGTGAGGCTTCATCCCACAGGCCTCTAGCTCATGTGAATTCTCTTACATGTGCTGGCCTCACTAAATCAAAAAAATAATAATTCAAGTGTAAAACAAAATATAGCCAAAATGAAATGATTTAAGCTCATTGTCTTCCATGAGCAGATGTTCCAGGGGGAGTGTGATGTGGCAGAGAATCTGCTGGCCCTTCCTGTGGTACTGCAACCCCCTTTTCTCCTTGCTAAGAAACCTGATTTTGGGGGCACCTGGGTGGTTCAGTAATCCCAAGCCTCAGACTCTTGATTGGGTGGGGGGGCTCTGCACTCAGCAGGGAGTCTGCTTCTCTCCCTCCCTTCCCCTCTGCCATTCCCACTCACGCGCACTTCCTCTAAAATAAATAAATGTTAAACACCATAACAAAACCTGATTTTGTTCAGCTTCAGAATCAACGGGCACAGATCCAGACAGGAACCACAGCACCACAGCCACCATGGTGGGCCACTTCCTTCATCCGTGATTGGTCAGGCAGGAGCACGTGACCCAGTCCTGACCAATGCGATGCAGGAGGAAGCGCCCAGAGACCCACGGGAAAGATTCTGAAAGTGCAAGAACAGACTGTGCTTCACTCGAACCTTCCCGCCCTGGACGCTGCGGTGCAGGGTGGTGACGCTCCTGGCTGCCACCGCCCTCCTGTGACCGCAAAGGGAAGGCCTAGGGAACTGCAGCAGTGAAGGGCAACCCAGAGACTTGGTCTCATTAAGTCGCTGCAGTAACCTAGTATAGCCTCTTCTAGAATTTATTATGTGAGCTGCTAAGATACCTTTATTGCCACCGCCCCTGCTGGTCATTTTTTCAACTGCCTGTGTCCTCCCACGTCCAAACGGAGACATCTCAGGCGGCTTCGGTTCTTGCCTCCACTTAACAGTGTGTGCACATCGTGAGATCCCAGTGTATAAAGATGGCTACTTCTATATCACATGGCCCTGCAGTCAAGGCAGCTGCCTCCCCTGGGCAGCAGATGACTCAAGACTGCATCTGGGTCAGAAGACATGCTGCTCTCCGAGGCCTGGGAATCTTCCAGTACATGAACAAATGTGATTTTTGGTAGACACTGTGACCTCAGAACCTAACCTTAAGGAAGCTGCCTCCTGGGCCTCTTCGCAGACCCTTCTCAACTGCACTCATTGTCCTCACAGGGACCGACTACAGGAACCTATCCCGTGGGACTTTTATACTGTCAATGGCTCCTTGGGGGGTACTGCCATTAGTGGAGCTCCTACCCTCCTCTCCACAGGTAGGGACACCTGTGCTCTTCCAGCTTCAGTGTTGGCTTCTTGCCTACGGTGCCTGTCATCCAACACAGCCTGGTGACCCGAGGAAGCCTGAACACACCCACAATGCCATCTGGTTTTGTTCCTGCTGGTCTCTCTGCCTAGAATGCTCTCTCTACCCATTTCTACCTATTAAACATTGTTACCCCAGCCCTCAGCATACATTAGGCCAACAACAGAAGGTCTCCTTCTCATGATAATGATAAAAAACAACCCAATTAAAAACAGGCAAAGGACTTGGATAGACATTTCTCCAAAGAAGATTCACAAATGACCAATCAACACATGAAAAGATGCTCAACATCACTAATCACTAGAAAGATGCAAATCAAAACTATCACAGGGCACCACCTCAGATAAATTATGATAACTATTATCCAAAAAAGAAAGAGGAAAAAAAAAAGAAGTGTTGGCAAGGATGTAGAGAAACTGGAACTTTTGTGCACTGCTGGTGGGAATGCAAACTGGTATAGCCACTGTGGAAAATAGTATGGAGTTTCCTCTAAAGATTAAAAATAGAACTATCCTATGATCCAGCAATTCCACTTCTGGGTATATACCCAAAAGAACTGAAAGCAACCACAAGAACAGATGCTTGTACATCCATGTTCATAGCAGCATTATTCACAGAAGCCAAAAGGTGTAAGCAAACCTCGTGTCCACAGGCAGATGGACAGATAAACATTAATGTCTATATATATATTATATAACATTTTATATTATATGTGTATATACATATATAATTACACATACAACGGAATATAATTCAGTCTTCAAAAGGAAAAAAATCTGACACATGTCACAAGATGAGGACATTATGTTTCATTAAATTAAACATTTCAGCCACAAAAAGATAACTACCACCTAAAACAGATAAATTCACAGAGACAGTATAATGGTAGTTGCCAGGGGCTGGAGGGAAGAGGGAATGGAGTGTTGTGTGTAGAGTTTCAGTTCTGCAGCCATGAAAGAGTTTTGGAGATGGTTGCACAACAGTGTGAATATATTTAACATTACTGAACTATATACTTAAAAGTTGTTAAGATGGTAAATTCTTTGTTGTATGTACTTTACCACAGCTACAAAATTTAAAATCAAAGGTTGCCTTTGATAATTCTCATCGAGGCTCTGATTGCATTTCATTGTTCATCAGTCTGCCTTGATTTCTTGTTTTCTGTTCTTTCAGTATTGTTCTGAGACCTACCTAGTTGCCTTCTGGTTTAGTTGCCTAAACCAGAAGAATCACAGAATAAAGAGCCAGAGCCCTGACTGAACTGCTCCTAAAGTCTATAGTTCCTAGGGTATTTCAATTACATGAACCAATAAATTCCCTTTTTGACATTAAGCTAGTTTGAGCTGGTGTCCTGTGACTTGTAACCAAAATCAACTGAACTGAGAGTACACTTGATTTGAAATATCAGAACTCTAAGAATTAAAAAAAAAAAAAAAAAAAAAAGAGGGACGCCTGGGTGGCTCAGTTGGTTAAGCAGCTGCCTTCGGCTCAGGTCATGATCCCAGCGTCCTGGGATCGAGTCCCACATCGGGCTCCTTGCTCGGCAGGGAGCCT
>RCUC01119685.1:0-80532 GCA_003697995.1 Taxidea taxus jeffersonii | reverse complement strand
CAGAGAGAGAGGAGGAAGCAGGCTCCCCATGGAGCAGAGAGCCCGATGCAGGGCTCTATCCCAGGACCCTGGGATCATGAACTGAGCCAAACACAGAGACTTTAACCCACTGAGCCACCCAGGCGCCCTAAGAGTTTATTTTTAAGTAATCTCTACACCAAAAGTGGGGCTCAAACTCACAACCCTGAGATTAGGAGTCACACACTCTATGGGCTGAGCCAGCCAGGTGCCCCCTAAATGAAAATCTTAATGACTTTCCCTTATTTGCCCTATGTACTATAGATCCTATGTAAGAGCATGTTTCAATTGAGTTCCTGACTATTTTAGTTAAAAAGTTTCCTGAATTGAAAAAAAAAAAAAAAATTCCAGGGACGCCTAGGTGGCTCAGTTGGTTAAGCAGCTGCCTTCGGCTCAGGTCATGATCCCAGCGTCCTGGGATGGAGTCCCGCATCGGGCTCCTTGCTCGGCAGGGAACCTGCTTCTCCCTCTGCCTGCCACTCTGCCTGTGCTCGCTCCTGCTCTCTGTCTGACATAAATAAATAAAATCTTTTAAAAAAAAGAAAAAAAATTCCAGAACATTGAGAAATAACAGTTTGGATAGCCTTCAGAGAACGTAGCCTACCTAGAGAACACAGAAGTGATCCGTGTTCTGGGAAGCTGTGTCACCTAACTCTGAACAGCCCAAAAAAGTCTCATCTCTGACCAGTTAATTACCGTTACACTCTTTCACCATTTTCTTTTTTTTTTTTCTTTAACGATTTTATTTATTTATTTGACAGAGACCACAGGTAGGCAGAGAGGCAGGCAGGGGGTGGGGGAGCAGTCGCCCCACTGACCTGAAAGCCCGATTCGGGGCTCCATCCTAGGACCCTGAGATCATGACCTGAGCCGAAGGCAGAGGCTCAACCCACTGAGCCACGCAGGCGTCCCTCTTTCATCATTTTCTTGTGAACTTGGACAAAATGAACAATCCTCTCTAAACTAATCAACTCTGGATTCCTGGTCAAAATTGAGTTTCTTACTTATAAGGCTAAGGTCCAGACCCTGAACGACATCATGATATAGGCCTGAACAGACTTTTAGCTGTCCTCTAATCTTTGACATTAGTACTTCAAGTCTAACATTCCTTGCCCACAATAAACTCAATGTAGCTTTTCCAAAAATAAGAGCTCTGCATGTTTAAAAATTCTAAAATACTGAAATGTAACTCATTCATGGGGTGCCTTGGTGGCGCACTTGCTAAGCATCTGCCTTTGAGCCCCGGTTGAGCTCCCGGCTGAGCAGAGAGTCTGCTTCTCCCTTTCCTTCTGTCCCTCCCCCTGCTCCTACTCTCACTCTCAAATAAATAAATGAAATTAAAAAAAAAAAGAAATCTCATTCATTTATATGTCTACTACGTTCCAGACCCTATACTTTGTTCTGGTCAAAGATACGGAATGCATAATCCCTGCCCTCAAGTTGCTGCTGATTTGTGGGGAAAGCAGACTAGGGCAACACAATTACAACCCAGCAGAAGTAAGCCAGAGTCCAAATCTCAGCTTCGCCTCTTCCTACTTAACAGATCTTTAGGTCCCTGGGTAAATGATTTAACTTCTTGGCACTTTCCTTGTGTGTAAAATAGGAGTAACATCTGGGACGCCTGGGTGGCTCAGTTGGTTAAGCGGCTGCCTTCGGCTCAGGTCAAGATCCCAGCGTCCTGGGATCGAGTCCCACATCGGGCTCCTTGATCGGCAGGGAGCCTGCTTCTCCCTCGTGCTCGCTCTCTCTCTCTCTCTAACAAATAAATAAATAAAATCTTTAAAAAAAAAATAGGAGTAACATCTACCTCACAGAGTTATTGCGACTACTAAGCAAGATAATATCTTTGTTGACCTTCTTTAAGTGCTCAGTAAATGACAACGATTACCATGTAATTAAATTAAATTAAAACTGCAATTCAGGGGCGCCTGGGTGGCTCAGTTGTTAAGCGACTGCCTTCCCAGTGCCCTGGGATCCAGCGCTTTGAGCTGGAAGCCTGCTTCTTCCTCTCCCATTCCCCCTGCCTGTGTTCTCTCCTGTTCTCTCTCTCACTCTCTCTCTCTCTCTCTCTGTGTCAAATAAATAAATAAAATCTTAAAAAAAAAAAAAAAGGACTGTAATTCAAATAGACCAGAGGAGGGAGAGATCAAGAAGGAAACTAAAGAAATGTGGAACAAAATTGACATGCTTTCTTTCCACTAAGAGTAAACATGCAGGGGCGCCTGGGTGGCTCAGTGGGTTAAGTCTCTGCCTTAGGCTCAGGTCAGGATCTCAGAGTCCTGGGATCGAGCCCCAAATCGGACTCTCTGCTCAGCGGGGAGCCTGCTTCCCTCTCTCTCTGCCTACTTGTGATCTCTTTCTCTCTGTCAAATAAATAAATAAAATCTTTAAAAAAAAAAGGAGTAAACATGCATATAGCATCCTACAGATAGGAAACAAATACACACACACACACACACACACACACACACACGCCACTTGCCCCCCAAGAAAACAAACACAAAACACAACACAACCAGATTTTAGTTGTAGATCCCTAGTTAAATGAAATCTTGCAATTTCATGTAAATTATGCTCTCAAACAAAAACAACTCCATCCCTCCCTTTTGCTATGTTAATTACTGCAGACAGGGAAAAGCTTGATAGATGAGATATTCATGTGAAAAAACTGCTGGGTTTTTTTCCCTTTATTAAATAGCGTTGGTAGCCAAATTAAATGACTATTTTCCTTTTAATACATGTTTTGTTCATTTGTTTCATTTTGGTTTGTGAGGAGCAAGTGTTTTAAATACTAGCCCCTTTAATAACTTTCTTGGCAAATAAATTTTTTCCTAAATGACTTTCTCTTTTAGACTTCCTCAGCAGTTCTAGCGATTCCCCGGGAAGCCAGGTAGAGTTTACCTATCAGATCTCGACTGACTGCATTGCCAGAGAAGGGTACCATGTGGGCTATTTTTACCTGGATGTAATCTTAGCTCCTGAGTTCGCTCTCCTGTGGCAATAGCGCTTCACTTGAAGTCTTTTTCTGTTTGGTTCTGTTTCTAGTTTATGACCAGGTCTGGATGTAGTTCTGGTTTTGATTTGTGTACAATTGCTGGTGGCAGAAACACGGAATCTGGCACTTATTTGTTTGTTTGTTTACTATATAACCATTTGTTCTAGGCCAGATGGCAGACAGACACGGAGTCTGGTCATGGTCGGGTAGCAGAAGTCAGAAAGTCTGTCCTTTTTTTTTTTTTTTTAAGATTATTTATTTATTTATTTGACAGACAGAGATCACAAGTAGGCAGAGGGGCAGGCAGAGAGAGGAGGAAGCAGGCTCCCTGCTGAGCAGAGAGCCCGATGCGGGACTCGATCCCAGGACCCTGGGATCATGACCTGAGCAGAAAGCAGAGGCTTAACCCACTGAGCCACCCAGGCGCTCCCCCCCGCTTTTTTTAAACTGAATACAGTTAACATACATGAGTATCTGTCTTTTTAAAAATTTTTTCACTTGTTGGTTATTTGTTGGTTTGTCTTTTGGTTCATTCTGTGAGTCATTATGAGCTCAAAAATATTCTATGTGTCTGTGAATAGAAAACGACTCTTTGACATCTGGAACAGCCATAACCAGCTGGTGAATTTTATACTCTGTGTTTCCTTTCAGCCCTTGAATTGGAAAACTGTGGCTACTAGTTTTCTGTTTGTGAATAAATGAAGAAAATCTTTTCCTTCGCTGAAAGAGAAAGGTAGGGAGCCTTTATAATGGTTCATTTATATTTCTTTTTTTTTTTAAGATTTTATTTATTTATTTGACAGAAAGATCACCAGTAGACAGAGAGGCAGGCAGAGAGAGAGAGGAGGAAGCAGGCTCCCTGCCGAGCAGAGAGCCTGATGCCGGGGCTTGATCCCAGGACCCTGGGATCATGACCTGAGCTAAAGGCAGAGGCTTTAACCCACTGAACCACCCAGGTGCCCCTCATTTATATTTCTGTATCTGTGACTACCCACCTCTCTCTGAAAACTATTGAAAACTAATTGATCATAAAAATCTGTCATTTGTATGCAATCAGAAGGATTACCATTGAAGGGAAGAAAATGAATGCAATGAAAGAAAAAAATTGAAATTCTTTTCAAAGATCTATGGGAAGCAATTTGACTTTTCTCAAAGAGAGGTCTGGCCCGTGCTCTTGGCTTCTGGGAGGTAATCTCTGATAGAAGTTTCTTTGTTTAGGGTGGGGTTGGTGATGTGACCAACCATGTGACTAAGCTGGAGACTGAGTTCAACTCAATGGGCAATCAATCAATCAGTCATGCCTATGTAATGAAGCCTTAATAAAAACTCTGGACCTGGAATGTCAAGGGAGCTTCCCTGGTTGATGGAAGTCCGTGAATACTGTCAAACACAAATGCTGGGACAGTAACAACATACTAACTCGATGGGAGAAGACATTGGAAATTTTGTGTTTAGAGCTCTCCTAGATTTTGCCTTATGTGCTTCTTTCATTGGCTGATTTTTTTTTTAGTTGTTTTTTTTTTAAGATTTTATTTATTTATTAGTTAGAGAGAGAGAGAGGGAGAGAGAGAGCACAGGCAGACAGAGAGGCAGGCAGAGGCAGAGGGAGGAGCAGGCTCCCTGCCGAGCAAGGAGCCCGATGTAGGACTCCATCCCAGGACGCTGGGATCATGACCTGAGCCGAAGGCAGCCGCTTAACCAACTGAGCCACCCAGGCGTCCCTCATTGGCTGATTTTGATATTTATCATTTCCTCATAATAAATAGCAACCATGAGGATCCCCTGGCTGACTCAGTTAGTGGAATTAGAATTCTTTATCTCAAGGGTTGTCAGTTTGAGCCCCACTTTGGGTGTGGAGATTAATTAAAAGCAAAAAATTGTAACCATGGGGGCGCCTGGGTGGCTCAGTCAGTTGAATGTCTGCCTTTGGCTCGGGTCATGATCTCAGGGACCTGGGATCAGGCCCCGCATCAGGCTCTCTGCTCGTTGAGGAGCCAGCTTCTCCCTCTCCTCCCCACTTGTGCTCTCTGTCACTCTCTCTCTCTTTCAAATAAATAAAATCTTTTTAAAAAATTGTAACCATGAGTACAACAGCTTTCAGTAAATTCTTTGGATCATTCTAGTACGTTATCAAGCCTGAAGGTCGTTTTGGGAACCCCTTAAAATTTGCATTTAGTGCCAGAGTAAGAGCAATCTTGTGGAGGACTGTGCTCCCTAAACATGATAGATGGCTGTAAACTTTGCAGTTTGGTTAACTCCAGGCATATAGATTTAGAGAAGAGACAAGAGAACTTTAAAATGATTCATTTGGGGGGCACCTGGGTGGCTCAGCTAGTTAAGCATTTGATTTTGGTTCAGGTCATGATCTCAGGGTCCTGGGATCAAGCCCCATGTCAGGCTCCCTGCTCAGTAGGGAGTCTGCTTGTCCCTCTCCCACTGTCCTTCCCCTGCTTGTGTTCTCTCTCTCTCACTCAAGTAAATAAATAAAATCTTTAAAAAATGATTCATGGGGCGCCTGGGTGGCTCAGTGGGTTAAAGCCGCTGCCTTCGGCTCGGGTGGTGATCCCAGGGTCGTGGGATCGAGCCCCGCATCGGGCTCTCTGCTATGCGGACAGCCAGCTTCCTCCTCTCTCTCTCTCTCTGCCTCTCTGCCTACTTGTGATCTCTGTCTGCCAAATAAACAAATAAAATCTTTAAAAAAAAAGACTACTAAAAAATGATTCATTAGGTTTATATAACAGCTACATGAACGAGCCTGAATGCGTGATAGAATGGAAATCTAGAGAAGGACTTGATGTTTCTCACTTGTCTGGAGCTTCATGATCTCTCAAGAAATCCAAAGGGTTCTAGAAGCATGACTTTTTCTCTCTCCCTTTTTCCAAGGAAAATAGGAAAGCCTTATGGAAATATACAAATGAACTAAGCCAAGTTGGAGCAAAGCTCTATGTATGGACAAGATATTAATAAATCTTAAAGTTATGCCCCTAGATTGGTCCATAATCTGACTTGAAAGTATTATAAAACACAATGCATAATGACACAGGGAGAAATCCCATTATAAAATTCTTCTGAAATTCCTAGCTTGCCCAAGATTTATATAAGATTCTTCTATTGTGTGAAATATTTTCTGAGTAAACATGCAGTACACTTTTGCCCATTTCCAAAAAAATATATAAATTAGATTATAACTTATCTAAAGTTTTTTTTTAAGATTTTATTTATTTAGGGGCACCTGGGTGGCTCAGTGGGTTAAAGCCTCTGCCTTCGGCTCAGGTCATGATCTCGGGGTTCTGGGATTGAGCCCTGCATCGGGCTCTCTGCTCAGTGGGGAGCCTGTTTCCTCCTCTCTCTCTCTCTCTGCCTCCCTTTCTGCCTACTTGCGATCTCTGTCAAATAAATAAAAAACTTAAAAAAAAAGATGTTATTTATTTATTTGTCAGAGAGAGAGCAAGCATGCATAAGCAGGGGGAGCAGCAGGTAGAGGGAGAAGCAGGCTCCCTATCGAGGAGGGAGCCTGTCTCAGGGCTCCATCCCAGGACCCCTAGATCATGACCTGAGCAGAAGGCAGAGGCTTAACCCACTGAACCACCCAGGTTTCCGCACTTATCTAAAGTTTAACAGAACTCTTGTTTTGATTGGCTTATACATATTAGTGCTTATATGACTTATGTTTATATCTTGTCTGCTCTGATCTTTAAAAAATGAAAATTTTTTAAATTAAATTAAAAATAAAATTTTAAAATATTGTTCTTACATTCAAACCCTAAATTCAAAACAGTAAAATGGTTACAGTTAATCTTTATTTGGAGTTTCCTAGGTAGCAATGGATGAACCACAAAGAAGTTTACTTTCACCTGGTTAAAGGAAATGATGTTAATCATAATTAAATATGTTTGGCATTCTCCAGATACTTAATTATTTCAGCACTACTATGAAAGTTCTCTTGTTTCTCAAGCTCAAAATTACGAAGAACTGCTAAATAGAAAAGTTCAGATCTCCTGGGTGGCTCAGTTGGTAGAACATGCAACACTTGATCTTGGGGTTGTAAGTTTAAGCCCCATGTTGAGTGTAGAGATTACTTAAAAATAGAAATCTTAAAAGAAAAAGAAAGCTCAATTTCTTTTCTTTTTCAGATTTATTTATTTATTTGACAGACGGAGATCACAAGTAGGCAGAGAAGCAGGCAGAGAGAGAGGAGGAAGCAGGCTCCCTGCTGAGCAGAGAGCCTGATGCGGGGCTCGATCCCACGACCCTGAGATCATGACCTGAGCCGAAGGCAGAGGCTTAACCCACTGAGCCACCCAGGCGCCCCGAAATCTCAATTTCCATAAAGTAATTATATATAATCAAGATGTTATCAGCTATTGATAGATGTATGTTTCAGTAATAGTGTACTTTTAAGTCAGCTAGAAATACATTCATATTCACGTACAAAGTGCATTAGTCTGCTGTTGTTGCTGTAGCAAATTACCACAAAGTTAGTGGCTTAAAACAGCACAGATTTTGTTATCTTATAGTTGTAGGTAAAAAATTGGCCTGGGGTGCCTGGGTGGCTCAGGCTTTAAGTGTCTGCCTTCGGCTCAAGTCATGATCCTAGGGTCCTGGAATCAAGCCCCACATCAGGCTCCCTGCTCAGCAGAAAGCCTGCTGCTCCCTCTCCCACTCCCCCTGCTTGGGTTCCCTCTCTCGCTGTGCCTCTCTCTGTCAAATAAGTAAAACAAACAAACAAACAAACAAAAAATTGGCCTCACTGGGCTAAAATCAGTGTGTCAGCAGGACAGCTAGAGCTTGGAGGCTCCAGGGGAGAATCTGTTTCTTTACCTTTTCCAACTTCTGAAGGTTTCCCACATTCATGGCTCTGCTTCAACTGTCACTTCTCCTTCTCAGACTCTGGCTATCTTGCCTTCCTCTTTTAATTCTAAGGACTCTTGTATAACATTTGGCCCATCTGAATAATTCAGGATGACTCTACCATCTCAAGAGTCTTAATTGCATCTGCAAAGTCCCTTTGGCCATGTACGGTAACATGTTCACAGGTTCTAGAGACTAGAAATGGACATTTTTTGGGGGGGGGGGGGGGAGGTTATTCTGGCTACCACAGAGAGGCACCATAACTCCAAATACTAATTACTCTTTTAAAAGAGAAGAGTGATTTTACTTATAAATAATATGGTAATTTAAGAAAACAGCCATTTTTTAAAGGAATGCATTCTGAAGTATGTATGGATGAAATGACAGGCCTGGGGTTTGCTCTAAGAGAAATTCAGGAGAGAGAGAGAAGATGAGAGAGAGGAAGGAAGTGTGCAAAATCCTGATGCTTTTTGAATATGGATGATGTATATTTGGGGATGGGAAAAGATGACTGAAGGGGGTATCATTTGAGTCCTGCTAAATAGATGGGACCGATCCAAGTCAAGGGAACTAGGCAGGGAATAGGATTACCTTCTAGTCAGAGAGATCAGTATTCCTCACATTTAAATTTTTTTAAAAAGATTTTATTTATTTATTTGACAGAAACACAGCAAGAGAGGAAACACAAGCAGGGGAAGTGAGAGAGGGAGACGCAGGCCTCCTGCTGAGCAGGGAGCCCATGCGGGGCTTGATCCCAGGACTCTGGGATCATGACCCGAGCCAAAGGCAGATGTTTAACAACTGAGCCACCCAGGCGCCCCTTAAATTCTTTTTAAGATAAAAAAAAAAATTTTTTTTTTTTTAAAAGAAATCTCTATACTCAATGTGGAGCTTGGGCTCACAGTCCCAAGATCAAAGAGTTGTGTGCTCCAGGTGGGCACCCCAGTGTTCCTCACCTTTTAAAATGTTTTATATTTTATGATGCTTTGACATCTTGGGACATTAAGGACCCAGCAAGGAACTGCCCCTTCCAGAGTTAGCAAATTCCTGGAGACTGTCAAGGACTTACCTGGGAAAAGGTCTTTGATATGCAAACCAATGAATCCTGAGTCCACACCTCTTTTGGTCAGGTTCCAGCAGTTCAGGACCCTAACCTTCTGCCCTAAATCACTCCAGGGCCAGGTACTGGGCACCTGAGGACCACAGCTATTGCCGAGAGCTCACAGAAATCAAACTATCCAATCCTAAACTGCTCAGCTTGCTTACCCTGTCTTACCCATTCCTTCCTGAGAAAACCAAAAGAAAAGCTTTTGCCTACCCTCCTCCCAACCCCCTCTTGTCTGCCTCACGGTGGTTGCTCTTTGGTCTTCTGTGATGTGCTGTGTGCCTCCCGCTTCTAGGGATCCGTGAGTATAAACCCTTCTTCCCTTATGACAGTTGCTGTGTCTCCATGTCTCGCTGTACCTGATGAAAACAATCCCAAGTACAATTTAAAACAATCATGCCCTTCCTAAAATAAAACCAGCTGACAAGTTAGAGGAATACTCCAGAATGTAAGCTCAGTAAGAGCAGAGGCTTTATGTGTTTTGTTCACTGCTTAAAGTAGGATACAACTATAAGAGCAAACAGACCAACAAACCTATGCGGCATCTACATAGTAACTGGGTCATGGGCTGCAGTGCATCTAAAATCTGTCCATGGAAAGAAGGTTAGTCCTGAGATGCAGTGGCAAAACGTTTGGCCAAATTGTTGCCTGAGATTACTTGAGCAGCAGACTATGTATCTACTGAGTCCTGGGGGAATAGAAAATAGAAACTTAATAGAGGTTATTTTTAACACTGTGTCCAAGATATTAAAAGAAAGAGATGAGATCAGGAAAGAATTCCCTCATGGATTTATAAAAAGAAATAGAAGGAAACAAATCTAAAATTTGGAACCTTGCAAGTAAAAATTCTGACTGCTGCTACACCTCAATAATAAAAAAAATTAGTTAAGAAAGGCTTTGAGCTGGGGCACCTGGGTGGCTCAGTCAGTTAAGTGGTCTGACTCTGGACTTTGGCTCAGGTCTTGATCTCAGGGTTGTGAGACTGAGCCCCGTGTCTGGCTCCATGCTGGGCTTGCTTAAGATTCTTTCCCTCTCCCTCTGCCCTCCCCTCCACTCATCCCCTCTCTCTCTTAAAAAACAAAACAAAATGAAACAAAACAAAACTATTTAAAAGGGGGGGGTTGTGTCCATGGTTGCCCAGTATAGGATATTGGAGCTTGAGTGGAGTGAGGGCATGCCTGTGGGGTAGCAGGCTGTTGTGAGGTAGCAGAACCATCAGAGGTGGGGACCCAGCCCCAGAGAAAGAGACCTTTACCATATTCACCCAATGGGATTTCAGAATTGCTGTGACCCAGTGAGTGCTCTGTGTTCAATTCTTCCTTCTTCTGAATGACAATGTTTTTCGGTTTTCCTGTCTTCATTGCATTATCAATGGGTGTGGCTGTGTCTGGGCAGATTATTTGTCTTTTTAATTTTTTTAAATGATTTTATTTATTTATTTGACAGACAGAGATCACAAGTAGGCAGAGAGCCAGGCGGGGTGGGGTGAAGCAGGCCCCCCACCGAGCAGAGAGCCCGATGTGGGGCTCCATCCCAGGACCCCACGATCATGACCTGAGCTGAAGGCAGAGAGGCCTTAAACCACTGAGCCACCCAGGCGCCCCAGATTATTTGTTTTTTTTTAGCTCATAGATCACCAGACTGTGAAGAGCCATATCTGAGCCTGATGGAGAAAACTGGACATTACCTGGAGAGCTTGGACTTCGAACTGAATGTAATTACTGGATGGAACTTTGGGCTGTCCTCTTTGGAGATGGGGAGAGTATTATCTACACAAAGGAAAAATAGTAAACAGGATATTTGGTGACAAAAGGAGCTGACTCTGCTGCAGGTTCACTAGCTGGTCACCAGTATCTTTTCTTTTTGTTGAGTCACAAGAAAATATCATATCCCAGGCTCATTTGCTCGGGCCTATGTGTCTGGATTCTGGCCAAAGGGGTATGGGTCAAGTCATGTTCCCTTTCTAGCCTGTTTTATCATTTCCCCTGACCTATTGAGCACAGAGAGGATCCAATCCAGAACTCTAAGAAGGCCCTGGAACGAGGACTAGTAAACTGTTATCCATGGGTGAAATCCAGCCCACTACATTTTTTGTAAATAAAGGTTTATTGGAACACAGCGATGCCCAGTTATTTGTTTATTATCTATGGCTGCTTTCATGCCACAATGGCAGAATGGTGACAGTTTGTCCCACAAAACCTAAAATATTTACTCTTTGTCTTTTTATGGAAAATGTTTGCATATACCTGCTTGAGAAGATGGTCCCATGATAAGTTGATAGGAGACACAATCCCTGAATCAAAATAAGAAAGAGTGCCTTCTAAACACCCAATTGGGGCTGTGATATGAATAAAAAATAAAGCTTAATTTTGTTAAGACACTGAAATCTTTGAGTTATTTGTTAGTAGCCAGTTACCTTATTACTAAAATACAGTTTTCCCCATACTTAGATCAGTGCCTGGCTCATGGCAGGAACTAAATTGTTATTTGTCTACAAAAGTAGTATATTCATGGGATAACAAACAATCTAAATGTTAGCACCCCCCCCCCAAATAACTTAGAATTTGGAAGTCCCTGTAATGCCTCTTCAAGAAATAAGCATTGTTGGGGCACCTGCGTGGCTCAGTCAGTTGGTTCAGTGTCCGACTCTTGATTTCAGCTCAGGTCATGATCTCAGGGTTATGAAATTGAGCCTCACATTGGGCTCAGTGCTGGATGTGCAAACTGCTTAACATTCTCTCTCTCTCCTCTTTTCCTCTCCACCCTCATCTCTTCCTCTCCCCGTTCCTCTTCTCTTGAAAAAAAAAAGGGGGGGGCACCTGGGTGGCTCAGTGGGTTAAAGCCTCTGCCTTTGGTTCAGGTCATGATCCCGGGGTCCTGGGATCGAGCCCCACGTCAGGCTCTCTGCTCCGCGGGGAGCCTGCTTCCTCCTCTCTCTCTGCCTGTCTCTGCCTGCTTGTGATCTCTGTCCATCAAATAAATAAATAAAATCTTAAAAAAATAAAGAAATGACAATTGTTAAAAGAGTTAGATGTATAAGTTTGTAAACTCTGTATGTATATGCTTTTGTATATATAACATATGTTGGGACACCTGTGTGGCTCAATCGGTTGAGTGTCTGCCTTCAGCTCAGGTCATGATCTCAGGATCCTGGGATCAAGCTCCATGGCAGGCTCCCTGTTCAGCAGGGAGTCTGCTTCTCCCTCTCCTTCTGCCCTGCTCCACCATTCGTGCGCTCTCTCTCTCTCAAATAAATAAATAAATAAAAGCTTTTAAAAAAACCCTCCAAGGGACGCCTGGGTGGCTCAGTGGGTTAAGCCGCTGCCTTCGGCTCAGGTCATGATCCCAGAGCCCTGGGCTCGAGTCCCGCATCGGGCTCTCTGCTCGGCGGGGAGCCTGCTTCTCCCCTCTGCCTGCCTCTCTGCCTACTTGTGTGATCTCTGTCTGTCAAATAAATAAATAAAATATTTTAAAAAAAACCCTCCAAAACAAAAACCCCATATATTTATATATTACATTTATATTTATATATTTATATTATAGTATATATTTTATAAATATAAATTACATGTTTATGGGGAGGGGGGTGGAGTGATGGGGTAACTGGGTGCTGGACATCGGGGAGGATATGTGTTGTAACAAGCACTGGTTATTATATAAGACTGATGAATCACAGACCTGTACCCCTGAAACAAATAATACATTAAATGTTAATTAATTGAATTTAAATTAAAATTTTTTTAAAAAAAGAAAGGAGCAAGAACTGGGGACTTTCCATGAAACCAACAGATAAAAGTGATCACATACTTTATAATTCCATTTATATGACATTCTTGAAATGACAAAAATATAGAGATGGGAAACAAATTAGTGGTTCACAAGGGTTAGAGATGGGGTGGGGGGGTGACAACTACTATAAAAGAAGAGCATAAAGGTGATCTTTGTGGTGATGAAATAGTCTGTGTCTTCATCAGGGTGGTTTTTACACGAATTTATATATGTGATAAAATGTCTTAGTGCCATATACATATACTGTAACAATGTTAAGCTCCTGGGTTTGATACTCTTACGGTAGTTACGTAAGATGAAGCTGTTGGGGAAAGGGAATAAAGAGTACAATGGAACCTGTTTTTCAACTTCCTGTGAATTTATATTATTTCAAAATTAAAAGCTAAAAAAACCCCAAAAGTTTGATGTATAAGTTTGTAAACTCTGGGGTCTCCTGAGTGGCTCAGTTGACTAAGCATCTGCCCTCAGCTCAGGTCATGATCCCGGGGCGCTGGATCGAGCCCCGTGTCAGGCTCCCAGCTCTGTGGGGAGTCTGCTTCTCCCTCTCCCACTCCCCCTGCTTGTGTGCCCTATCTCACTGTGTCTCTTTCTGTCAAATAATAAATAAAATTGTTAAAAAAAGAAAAAAAGATTATAATATACATACTCTATATATGCTTTTACATATATTATATATAAATAAATGCTTTTACATACATAAAACATTTATATATGACATTTATATATTTATATTAAATATGATATATACAGAAATTATTCATAGTATAGAAATATAATTACTTATAGTATTATAGTATATAATATATAGTATAGTATATAAAATAAGTTATTTATGACAAATATAAATTATATGAATATATGTATATTATATAAATATAATTACTTATACTATATTTCAGATGACTTGGCATAGTGGGTTAAGATAATGGACTCTGGAACCAGATTGCCTGGTTTCAAATTTTAGCTTTTTGTCTATGAGATCTTAGACAAGTTACTTACTTAAACTATACTCCATTTTGCTTATCTGCAAGCAGTGTTATTATAGACTTATTTCTTAGGGTCATTGTGAATATTAAATAAAATAATTGATTCAGGGGCACCTGGGTGGCTCAGTGGGTTAAAGCCTCTGCCTTCAGCTCAGGTCATGATCCCAGGGTCCTGGGATCGAGCCCCACATCAGACTCTCTGCTCAGCAGGGAGCCTGCTTCCCTTCTTCTCTCTCTGCCTGCCTCTATGCCTACTTGTGATCTCTGTCTGTCAAATAAATAAATAAAAATTTAAAAAAAAATTGATTCAGCTTAAGGAAGTGTCTTATGAATGGTGCTTGCTATTGTTAGTAATAGTAATGGTAGTACTTTATTTATTTATTTTTATTTATTTGTTAGAGAGAGAGAGAGAGCGAGCACAGGCAGACAGAGTGAAAGGCAGAGGCACAGGAAGAAGCAGGCTCCCTGCCAAGCAAGGAGCCGATGTGGGACTTGATCCCAGGATGCTGGGATCATGACCTGAGCCGAAGGCAGCTGCTTAACCAACTGAGCCACCCAGGCGTCAGTAATGGTAGTACTTTAGTAGCAGTACTTTAGTTTCTTCCCCCATAGGAACATAAATCATATGATTCCTCCTGCCCTTACTAAGTACAGCTCACTTTTGAATTAGATAATTTAAAAAATGGGCAGATTTATCCATATCGGATATGTCATTTGCAAATATCTTCTCCCATTCAGTAGGTTGCCTTTTAGTATTGTTGCTTGTTTCCTTTGCTGTGCAGAATTTTTAAAAAG
Source organism: Taxidea taxus jeffersonii (assembly GCA_003697995.1). Classification (NCBI taxonomy): domain Eukaryota; kingdom Metazoa; phylum Chordata; class Mammalia; order Carnivora; family Mustelidae; genus Taxidea; species Taxidea taxus. Next base: position 65,993 of record RCUC01119685.1, on the reverse strand, counting down.
TGATATCTACATCCGATGTGGGGCTCAAACATAAAGTCCCAAGATTAAAAGTCACGTACTCTGCTGATTGAGCCAGCCAGGTGCCCCAAGAAGCTTTTGTAAAAAAAATTTATTTATTTAGTTTGGAGGGGGCTGCAGAGGGAGAGGGGGAGAGAGATTCTCAAGCAGACTCCCGGCTGAGCACAGAGCCTGACATGGGGCTTGACCTCATGACCCTGAGATCATGACCTGAGCCAAAATCAAGAGTTGGACGCTTAATGACTGAGCCACCCAGGCGCCCCCTCCAAGAAGTTTTTTATTCTGATGTAGTCTCAAGGTTTTTTTTTTTGTTTTATTTCCCTTGCTTCAGGAGACATAGCAAGAAAAATGTTGCTATGGCCAATGTCAGAGAAATTACTGCCTGTGTTGTCTTTCAGGTTTTTTTTTTTTTTAAAGATTTATTTATTTATTTGAGAGAGAGGGAGTGAGGGAAGGACAGAAGGAGAGGGAGAGGGAGAGAATCTCAAGCAGATTTCTTGCTAAGCACAGAGCCTGACATGGGGCTCAATCTGGAGACCCTGAGATCATGACCTAAACCAAAATCAAGACTTGAATGCTTAACTGACTAAGCCACCCAAGAGGCCCTCTCTTCTAAGATTTTTATAGTTTCAGGTCTCACATTTAGGACTTTAATCCATCTTTAGTTTACTTTTGTGTTACAGTGTAAGTAAGTGGTTCAGTTTCATTCTTTTTTTTTTTTTTCAAGATTTTATTTATTTATTTGACAGAGAGATCACAAGCAGGCAGAGAGGCAGGCAGAGAGAGGAGGAAGCCGGCTTCCAGCTGAGCAGAGAGCCCGATGCGGGGCTCAATCCCAGGACCTGGGATCATGACCTGAGCCGAAGGCAGAGGCTTTAACCCACTGAGCCACCCAGGCGCCCCCAGTCTCATTCTTTTGCATGTAGCTGTCCAGTTTTCCCAACACCATTTCTTGAAGGAACTGTTTGTTTCCCATTGCATATTCTTTCTCCTCCTTTGTCGAAGATTAATTAACCGTATAATTTTGGGTTTATTTACAGGTTTTCTGTTCTGTTGCATTGATTAATGTATCTATTTTTGCACCAGTACCATACTGTTTTGGTTACGACAGCTTTGTAATATAACTTGATGTCTGGAATTGGGATACCTCCAGTTTTGTTTTTCAAGATTGCTTTGTCTGTTCAGGGTGTTTTGTGGTTCCAAACAAATTTTAAGATTGTTTGTTCTACTTCTGTGAAAAATGCTATTGGTAGATTCATCTCATTTTATTTATTTATTTATTTATATTTTTCTAAGATCTTATTTATTTATTTGACAGAGAGAGACACAGCGAGAGCGAGCACACAAGCATAGAGAGAGGGAGAGGAAGAAGCAGGCTCCTCGCCAAACAGGGAGCCCGATGTGGGGCTGGATCCCAGGACCCTGGGCTCATGACCTGAGCTAAAAGCAGACCCTTAATGATTGAGCCACCCCTACTACTGTGTTTTTTAAATGATAGTTTTGCTTTATCCCAAGATGTCTCCTTCTTGAATTAACTAATAATGAAAATATTAATATAATATTTCAAACTTTGTGGGATGAGGCTGAAGCTGTGTTTAGAGTGAAATATTTACCTTTATTTTTTTTCTCCTCCTCCCAAAATATTTACTTTTAAAACATATATATTTAGGGGTGCCTGGGTGGCTAAGTCAGTTAAGCATCTGATTCTTGATTTTGGTTCATGTCTTGATCTCGGGGTCATGAGTTTGGGCCCCGTGTTGAGCTCTACTCAGGGTATGGAGCCTACTTAAAAAAATATTGCAAAATAAAAATACATATATTTATTAGAAATAAAGGTTAAAAATCAGATCTCAGTATTCATCTCAAAAAGCTAAAGAAAGCAAATTAAAAGCAAAAAAATCAGGAAAAAATGGCATTAAAGCAGAAAAAATAGCAATAAACCTGCAATATAGAGAATTAAGAAAGCAAAAGTGGTTTTTAAAAAAATGACTAATAAAATTAATACACATCTTATAAGACTGTTCAAGAAAAAATAGAGAAGGTACAAACAAGCAGTATCAGGAATAAAAAGGGGGCATCACCCTACTGATTCTATAGATTTAAAATATTTATATGCTTTGTTCTATACTTGATATATAATAGCTTCAGAATAACAATACTAATATTATTACTAATATTAAATTCATTGAACGTTTACACTCTTTGTTCCTAGATTATATCCTGTTAGAGATGTACAATCAGATTACTGTCTTTGAAATAATTCACTAGGGTGCTGGGGTGGCTCAGTTGGTTAAGTGTCTACCTTCAGCTCAGGTCATGATCTCAGGATCCTTGGATCGAATACCTCAACAGGCTCAGCAGGGAGTCTGCTTCTCCCTCTCCCTCTGCCCTTCCACCCTGCTCATGCTATCTCTTTCTCTCAAATAAATAAACAAAACCTTTAAGAGAAATGAAATAACTCGCTAATGGTTAGACCATTGATTTTGTATATAATTTGGGATGAACTGGGTTTTTTTTTGAAGAGGGTGAAATAAGGTTTATTACTTTTTTTAATTAAAAGATTTTTTTACCGATTTTATTTATTTATTGGAGAGAGAGAGGGAGACAAAGCACAAGAGAGGGAGCAGCAGGCAGAGGGAGAAGCAGTCTCCACGCTGAGGAAGGAGCTTGATGTAGGACTCCATCCCAGGCCCCTGGAATCATGACCTGAGCTGAAGGCAGATGCTTAACCGACTGAGCCATCCAGGTGTCACAAGATGTCCACTTCTTACTCCCTGAAATATGTGAATATGTCACCTTACATATAGGTAAATAAGATTTTGCAGGTGTGATTAAGGATCTTGAGATAAGGTGGTTATCCTGAATAACCTAGATAGTTCAATGTCATCACAAGGGTTTTTAGAGACAGAAGGGTCAGAGACAGAGAAGCAGATGTGGCCACAGCAGAAGGTGAGGAGAAGGAGAGGGAGAGGGAAGGGGGTAGGGGTGTGAAGGTAGTTGCTAAATATCCATCAGGCCTTGGAGATGAAGGAAGGGGCCACAAACTAAAAAATGCAGGTGGCCTCCAGAAGCTAAAAAAGGTAATAAAAGGAATTCTCCCCTTGAGCCTCCAGAAGGAATGTAGCACTGCAACACCTTGACTTCTGACTTCCAGAACTGTAAGATGATAAACTGTGTTGGTGTAAGCCATGAAGTTTGTGGAAATTTGTCACAGCAGCAGTAGGACACAAAAACACTAATTTTATTAAATGTCAGTGCTTGAATAACATTTAAAAAATATTCAATATAAAGAAATGCAGGGATGTCTGGGTGGCTCAGTTGGTTAAGCAGCTGCCTTCGGCTCAGGTCATGATCCCAGCGTCCTGGGATCGAGTCCCACATCGATCGGGCTCCTTGCTCAGCAGGGAGCCTGCTTCTCCCTCTGCCTCTGCCTGCCTCTCTGTCTGCCTGTGCTCACTCTCTCTCTCTCTAACAAATAAATAACTAAAATCTTAAAAAAAAAAAAAAAAAGAAATGCAGCTATTTATTCTCCATAAGATGGCTATCTCCAGGAAAAGTACACAAAAGATTGAGTTACAAGCTGATTTAGCCACTTTAAAGAAAAGGAACAGTTTTTAAGTGACAGAACAAATGGCAGGCCAATAATCATTAGAAATATAGCAGATATTTTCTCAAAAAAATGAACAAATAAGTCTAACAAAGAAAATAATTGCCAGTATTTGTTGTCAATGACAAAATCTGAGGTTTTATGCAAAAATTGCCATTTCGGAAAACTTGTATTCATCATTGTGAATTTGACAGTGATGAATAAAAGTTTTTTTCTGATGAGTCTAAAAATAATGAATGCTATTGAAGATGTTTTGTGATGAGTTTGTGAAAATAATATGATTTTTAAATATTTTATAATGAAATGTGTCAACATTTAGGAGGTCTACATAATTCAGTGAATCAATGTTTCTTATTTATTTATTTTAAAACTTATTTACTTATTTTTTTAAAAGATTTTATTTATTTATTTGACACAGAGAGACAGCGAGAGAGGGAACACAAGCAGGGGGAGTAGGAGAGGGAGAAGCAGGCTTCCCATTGAGCAGGGAGCCTGATGCAGGGCTGGATCCCAGGACCCTGGGATCATGACCTGAGCTGAAGGCAGACGCTTAATGACTGAACCAAAATTTAAGGCGCCCCTTACTTTTTTATTTTTTTAGATTTTATTTATTTGTCAGAGAAATCGAGAGAACACAAGCAGGTGGGGCAGCAGGCAGAGGGAAAAGCAGACTCCCCACTGAGCAGGGAGCCCTATGCGGGACTCAATCCCAGGATGCTGGGATCATGACCTGAGCCAAAGACAGGTGCTTAACCGACTAAGCCACCCAGACACCCTGCAATAAAATATTTTAAAATTAAGATATGTAAATTGTTTTTAAGATACAATACTACTGCACCCATAATAGACCACTAGTGTAGTGTAAACAATTTTTACATGCACTGGAAAACTAAAGAATTTATTTGACTAGCTTTATTGTGATAGTCGCTTTATTGCAGTGATGTGGAACAAAACCTGCAATATTTCTGAGGTACGCCTGTACTCTATTTCCTGTCTCTGTAGATTTGCCTATTTTGGACATACCATATAAATAGAACCATACTTTGTGGCTGTTTCCCTTCACTTAGCATAATATTTTCAAGGGTCTTTCACATTGTATGAGTAGTTCATTGTTATGACCCAATAGTACTCCATTTTGTGTGTATTCAGCTTTTGTTTATCCATAAGTTAGTTGGCATTTGGATTGTTTCCAGTTTTTTTGCTATCATGAATAATGCTGCTGTGAATATTTGTGTACATGTTTTTGTATGGGCGTATCTTAATCAATTCTCTTGGGTATATATCTATCAGAATTGCTGAGTCATGGTCACTTTAACGATGTGAGGAACTGCCAGAATATTTTCCAAAGCCTTTTATTTTTTTCAACTTTTAGAATCTGTTTATTTTCTCTTAACCTTTTATCCCTTTTGTTTGCCTTTGTGAAAGAGCAGCTTAAGACTACTCAGTGGTTGCGGGCACCTGGGTGGCTCAGTTGGTTAAGCGACTGCCTTCAGCTCAGGTCATGATCTCAGGGTCCTGGGATCGAGCCCCGCATGGGGCTCTCTGCTCAGCGCAGAGCCTGCTTCCCTCTCTCTCTGCCTGCCTCTCTGACTACTTGTGATCTCTCTCTGTCAAATAAAAAAAAAAAAAAAAAAAAAAGACTACTCAGTGGTTGCTCCTACCCATTCAGTGGTCTGAGCAGTGGGAGCTGCAGACCAGTCTTCAGTGGCTGGCTGAGGGCTCCAGTCCTCAGGAGGGAACTGCTGACCTTCAGACCAGTCTGCGACCTCAGGCAGAGTAACAGTGAATCTAGGAGCTGGGGCAGTCCATTCACCCTGAAATTCCTCCTTGGTCATAGTCATTTCAGCAGCGGCCTGCTCGTCCTTTTCAGTCTCTTCAGGATCTCTGTAGAAGTAGAGATCAGGCACAAACTCCCATGGGTGTTCATGGGAAATGGTGCCACGCATGCACAGAACTTTCCAGGCCATTATCTACCGCATTAGAAGCACTGAGTGAGCTCCCTTGTTGCAAGGGATGGCAATGTCCATATAGCGCAGGGGAGAGTCTATGTGACATAGAGTGGTGGTAGGCAGGTTAACATTAGATGCCTCTGTGAGAGGCTGGTGATCAGCCCTGGGATCAGTAGCCACTAGAAGTCCCAGCTTCCAGAAGGCTGCCTGGATCTGGTTAGTGAAGCTTCCAGCTATAGGAGCGGTTCCGTTAGCAGCAGCAAACTTAAGCACAGCTCACTGGCCAGTATTCCTGGATGACCCTGACATCAGCCGACTTCTCAATGGCAACAATGGCACGAGCTGCCAGCAGAAGCTCCTCCCAGGTTCTCTTCAGATTTATATGTAGATATCATCATTTTTCCTTTTGTAGATGTTCTGTTGCATTTGGAAGTCAAGGTTGGTGCCACCTAAGTGGGTTTCTGCTGTAAGGAATTTGAGGACATCCTCCTCCTTCATTTGCCGGACATCCATGTCTTTGAACATGGTGAAAATTTCCCTTTAAGTTATGATGGGAATGCAAAGTAACACTGTAGGGACTCCTCCCTGGGTAGCATGGGAATGTCCAAAGCAGCTTATATTTCCGCTTAGCAGTATACGAGTTCCAATTTCTCCGCATCTTTGTCAACAATTATTGTCATCTGTCTTTTTGGTTACAGACATTTTAGTGGGCATGAAATGGTACCTTATTGTGTGTAGTGTGTGTTTTAATTTATTCACTTCAGAGAGAGAGATGGAGAGAGAAACAGCATCCATGTGCACAGTTCAGCTGGGGGAAGGGAGGAGGGAGAGAAGCAGACTGCCTGCTGAGCCGGGATCTGGACACGGGGCTTCATCCCATGACCTGGTGAAAACGACCTGAGCCGAAATCAAGAGTTGGAAGCTCGCTCAACTGAGTCACACACGTACCCCTCATTGTAGTTTTAATATGCATGTCTCTGATGGCTAATGATGGTGAACATTTTTCTTATCCATTTGTCCATTTGCACATTTTCTTAGGAGCAATGTCTATTCAGATCTTTTGTCCATTTAAAAATTGTATTATTTATCTTTTTATGACTGGATTTTGATAGTTCTTTGTGTATTCTATTAGATCCTTAGCAGATATATTGTTTACAAATATTTTCTTCATTCTTTAGATTTTTTTTTCAACGCAAAAGACAGAAGTTTTAAATTTTGATTAATTTATTTTTCTTTGGTTGCTTGTGTTTTTGGTGTGTCATATCTAAGAATCCATTGCCTAATCAAAGGCCAAGAAGATTTATGCCTATGTTTTCTCCTGAGTTATTTTTTTTTAAAGATTTAATTAACTTATTTAGAGAGAGAGAGTGTGCAGGTGGGAAGGGCAGAGGGAGCAGGAGAGGGAGATAGAGAATCTCAAGCAGACTGTGCTGAGCACAGAGCCCAAGATGGGGTTTGATCTTACAACCCTGAGAACATAACCTGAGCAAAATCAAGAGTCCCTTGCTTATCTGACTGAGTCACCCAGGTACCCCATCTCCTAAGAGTTTTGTAGTTTTGGCTCTTACATTTAGGCCTTTGATCCATTAAAGTTAATTTTTCGTGAGTTTCACCACTGAATTTGTCTTGATATTCTTGTCGAAAATTAATCAGTGTGTGAGGGCTTATTATTCCCAGAATCTCAATTCTATTTCATTTGTCTAAATCCTTATCTCCTACCCTTAGGCCAGCAGGGCCATTGTATTTTAAAGAAGTCATATAAGGATCATTCTTTAACTTAAAGCAAGGTCAGAATTACTTCTTCCTCCTCTCTGGTTTGAATCTTTCCCAAGAATCTTTGTCATCAGTAGCCATCAAGATCGTGTCCAATGGGATCTTTTTTTTTTAAATCAAGGTTATGAGTTAGGCAAGGTGGCCGGTTAATCAAAAGTTAGCTGTATGGTAAAAAGCACTGGTATTCAGTCTAATGTACTTGGGGAAGTTTACGAGCAAGGCCAGCAAGAGACAATAGCAACATCTTGGCTCAGCTTTCGAAAACGTGCTAGGTGTCAGCGGGGCAGGAGTGCGGCTCTTAGTATGTTTCCAAACACCAAGACCCGGAACTTTTCCACTGGAGGGCAGGCTCCGGGCGGAGGCGAAAGGCCTAGTCCTCAGTGGAGCTGAGAGGGCTGTTGTTAATTCACCCGAGCGACCACCAATAAAGCAGCTCCCCGGCCCTCTCGCCCCGGGGCAGCTCCCCCATCCGTTTTCCCGCCTCTCCTGTCCTCTTTTCCCCATCCCTCCTCCCAACGCGTAGCGGAAGTGACGCAGGGCGTAGCGGAAGTCCCTCCAGCCGCGGTGTTGTGCTGTGGGGAAGAGAGACGGATTTGTAAACCCCGGAGCGAGGTTTTGCCTACCCGAGGCCGCTGCTGTGCGGAGACCCTGGGTGAAGCCACCGTCACCATGTCTGACCAGGTACTGGGTTGGGAGCGGTCCTTTGGCCGTGGCCGAGGCCTTACTCGGCTGGTCCGCCTGCCTCTCGGCTGGGGCCGGGGATGGAGACGCGGGGGAGGGGAGCGCGGAATGGGGGAGGGGGCGGCCGGTGGGGACTCGGCCGGAGTGGGAGGGGAGTGGACTAGTGTCGGAGACGCCGGGGCCTGCGGCGGGCCTCCAGGAGCCGCCCTGCTCCTCTCCGGGCCTGTTCATCACCCCCTGTGCCCCAGCGTCTCTGATTGAGGCCTCGCTCGAGTCGTTCCCCCTTCTTTTTCCGGGGTCGACCAGGTGCAGAGCCCAGCTTCCACCTCCCTGAGAGGGTCCCTGGGGAACACGTCCGTCTCTCTGTCCTGGGGACTGACTGCAGAAGCAGGGCGCTAGGCCCCAGTTATGTAACGGGAGAGGATCCCAGCCCGGAGACTCTCTGGCCCTGAAAAGCGGGTGGACTCCACTTTTTGGTTTTCGGTGTTTAGATAGTCCAGGAGTGGGGACATGGGGGCGGGAGACTTCTGGTGATGCTGGGAACCTAAAAAGCTTTGCTTTCTGTTCCGATCGCAGCTAGGGCAGGGCCGCCGCTGCTCCGCTGAGTCTTTTTCCGTGTGGTGGTGCAGAGCTGTCGTCTCTTTTCTTGTACTTTAACATTTCTTACTCGGGATTGGTTCAGCAACTCTCCAGTTGTAAGAGAGCACTCCGAATAGCCGAGAAACAAAGTAGAACAAAACTGCTAGAGCAACAGAAAACATTTCATCTGAGCATTAGCCTCAAGCTGACTGATGCTTTTGAGGGAAAGGATAGGAAAACTTCGTGTATGTAGAGCAGTTGCATAATATTCACAGAATGCTGTCTATAATGGCAGAGTGTTCCATCTCAGTGTTACTATCAAGAATTTACTTGGGTTTTGCACTCGATCAGGAGTGTTCAGTTTTGCTTGGTAAGTTTTTCTTCCTCATCCTTCTTCAGTTAACCACGTTTAAGTTAGTTTTTAATTCATAAGGTTTTTGTCTGGACTTTGTTTTGTTTGCTCAGATGACTTTGACTTTTACGTCTTTTTGGATCTTTTGCTTGTTTCGTGATAGTTATCTAGAAAATTTGTTTTTCATTCAACTCCCTAATGTACTTGAACGTTTGAATTGAACACAGTTATTCCCCTGGCTTTCAACCCAGTTCAGTTTTGTACTGCTGGGTGAGAGCAAGTGAGGCTTTTGTGGATTTGTACTATTGGGTAAATGTACATTGATATTTTTAAAGCTTAATCATAATCTAGATTAGTTTTGGATGAATCTTCTTAACTAACAGTCTAGATTAATCCCCAAATTGGTATGGGAATTATAAGTGGCATTATAAGTATCTCCCTGGATAGTTGTTTACTTGGTTACCAAGGAGGAAAGAACAGGTAAATGCTTAGTTTCATCAGCCTTTTATTTTGATGTTAAGAAGCATGTTGAAATTTAGTATAGTCTGATGAAAGAGCAATGTACAGAAAGAATTATAAACTAAATTGCAGAATTTATTGCTTCAGTTTGAATTCCAGTCATTAAGAGAGACAGGAAAGAAGAAATAACGGATTTAGTATACTAACAGGTGGCCAGATGTTCTTTGAATTATTTTTTAGAAGGTCCTTGAGGTCAGAACTATTTTCATGATAATACTAGTAATTATTTGTCTTCTTCATTGTCATCTTTTTATGAATATTCACTGGTGTTTTCTAAACACTAACATGACCTGTGATATCACAACAGATTGAAATGTAGAAGCAGATGTGAAAATCCGGCTGCTTTCTATTATAAGCCAGACATAAGATTTGCAAAAAATGCAAAGTAGTGTTGTTCTCATTAGTTTTGTTTTGAAAAAAAAAAAAATATATATATATATATATTTTAAAGATTTTATTTATTTATTTGTCAGAGAGACAGGCACAGCGAGAGAGGAACACAAGCAGGGGGAGTGAGAGAGGGAGAAGCAGGCCTCCCGCGGAGCAAGCAGCCCAATGTGGGGCTCCATCCCAGGACGCTGGGACCATGACCTGAGCTGAAGGCAGACACTTAACAACTGAGCCACCCAGGCGCCCCTGAAAAATATTTTCAATAAAAATCTTATCTGCTGATATATAGTGGGTTTATTGTTATTTTTGAATGAATTAATGAGTACTTAAAAAACATTTCTCAGTTTCCATGTCTGATACTGTAAACCTCAATAAATATCACCAACCTAACAAAAGCTTTATGGGGTTCTAAATAATTTCTAAGAGTGTACAAGAGTCATGAGACCAAAAACTTTGAGAACTGTTGCTCCAGTCTGTTTGACCAGCATTATTATTAATCAAGACCCAGTACAATATCAGTGCTGGGTACTGAGGATTTAAAATTATGTGAAGCTGAACTCTTAACCTTAAGAGGCTTACTAGCAGGAGTAAGAATCTCAGGTTATTACTGTGCAGTATCAGCGGCATGAGATTGAACCACTGTTCCCAAAAGGTAATACTAACTTAAACCAAGATCTTTTTAGAAGGATACATTTTCTGAGGCACCTCTCAGAAGTTTGTTGTCTGGGCTAAGCTGTTGCAGTTGAGTAACAATTTTATTTTTTTTTAAAGATTTTATTTTATTTGACAGACAGATCACAAGTAGGCAGAGAGGCAGAGAGGAGGAAGCAGGCTCACCGCCAAGCAGAGAGCCCGATGCGGGGCTCGATCCCAGAACCCTGAGATCATGACCCGAGCCGAAGGCAGAGGCTTTAACCCACTGAGCCACCCAGGTGCCCCTGAGTAACAATTTTAGATAAAAAAATAGGTGGACATTAAAATCAAACAAGACTTGAATTGCTGGATCCTCCATTGATGACTGAAAAGTTATTTTGTAAATTTGAGTGAAATACTTTCTTATAATCTAACAATGCCAGCAATATATAGTGGATTTGTGAACCATTACTGAATAATCCTCTAAAACAGGTCCTAACCCAAACTTCATGGAACCTAAGGGCCAAAAAAGCATTGAAATGGTATGGTGTTTTGTATTTGTATCTGTGTATTTTTTTTTTTTTTAAGAGAGAAAGGGCCCATAGCTTTCATCAGCTTCCATGATCCCTCAAAAAGGATAAAGAGTAACCTTTAACCGTTAATAGGTCTCATTGGGTGCTCTCCTTTAGCTTGGTTTCACCTTGCAGCAAAATCTCAGCACTTATATAGAACCAGAAGCTCACTATCAAAATGGGTATGCGTAACTCGTACAAATATTTTCCCTTCCTCCCTTGTATTCAGGTTTATAGTGTTCCCCTCCTTCTCACCCATGCCCAAGTCACCAAAGGCAGCATGAACTTCAGGTCTTTAATTCAGGTCTGTCGATTTGTAATAATTGGATGACTGATTTACTTGAAATGCTAACAGTCTGTTACAGAGCAGGTTCACTCTCTCCACTCCCACTTCAGAGTGAGTCTGATGATTTTCTTTTATTTTCCTTTCAGTCAAGGATGTGGAAGCATTGTATAATTCTGTTGGTACCTTAGAACCTGCGTCAAAACTTAGTGACTTAAGTCAGCAGTTTCATATTTTGCTCATATATCTGCAATTTGGGCAGGGCTCTATGGGCTGGACTTGGTGTGTCACGGGGCCTTAGCTGGGATTATATGGTCAGGGGCTGGAATGGATGGGCTGGTCATAAAGTCACAAGGCCTCTCTGAGGGGTTTCATCATGTGTTTTGCGCAACATAGGAACTCTAGGATATTGATCTGTGGAGGCTCAGGGCTCACAAGAGTGTGACTGTTTCCAGAGAACTGTATGTGGAAACCTCAAGCTTCTTAGGACCTAGCCTTGGAGGTGACCTCTGCATTCTCTTGGTCAGGCAGATCACTCAGGCCAGCCCAAATTCAAGGGAAAGGCATTTATTTATTTATTTTGGGGATATAATTGGCATATAACATGTTAGTTTCTGATGTATGGCATAATGATTTGATATTTGTGTATATATTGTGAGTTGATCACTCCAGTATGTCTCCTTAACAATCATCACCACTTAGTTTTTTTTCTTGTAATGAGAACTTAAGATCTAATCTCTTAGCAATTTTCAGATATGCAATATAGTATTATTATAGTATAGTATTATTATAGTATTATTAAGTATTATTAACTATAGTCAACAAGGAAAAAGCATTTAGATTTCATTTCTCAATGGGAACACTAACAAAGAATTTACAGTTATCTTTAATCAACCACATTAATGGAATTTCTTTTGTCAGGATAGCATTATTCCCTTCAGTATTCTTTGTATCTTCCTTGTTGTCAATGTTTACTGATCTTACTGTTAGCTTGAGATAGCAGGAGAATATGATGAATTGGGTATATATTAAAATTCATAATTATGTATACTACTATTTATATCACATTAATATGATTGGTAAACTGCAGCTATGACTTGAGCATGTAGTTACTGATACATACAGTAAGTATTCCATGTCCTAGGAGAGGATGGATACAGTCTCTCTTTGTGATAGACATGAGTTGCTGCTAGTGGATGTTGCAGCCGTACAGGTTATAGTAAAACATTGCAAATAAAATATCACCAAAACAATATTTAATTGTATTTTGAAAACTGGTTAGAGTAGTGATGGTTAGTTGAATAGTTCAAATTCAGAACTATAAAGCAGCTGTCAAATATGTCTTTATTTGTTAGCCCCCTTAGCAGTTATAATGTCTCTGTTACATTAGCAGTAATCTTCGCTTGGGATAAACCTCATTGGTTATGATATTGCCAGTGAAGCTGAAAATGTCTCTGTTAATAGCTTTTATATATAGTGTTACAATTACTTAAGTGTCTTTCTCCATTAGACTGTTTTTTTTTTTTAATTTTTTTTTTAAAGATTTTATTTATTTAGTTGACAGAGATCACAAGTAGGCAGAGAGGCAGGCAGAGAGAGAAAGGGGAAGCAGGCTCCCTGCCAAGCAGAGAGCCCGATGCGGGGTTCGATCCCAGGACCCTGGGATCATGACCTGAGCTGAAGGCAGAGGCTTTAACCCACTGAGCCACCCAGGCGCCCCTCCATTAGACTGGTTTTGAGGGTCAGGAATCAGGCTTTATTCATTCTTTTTTCCTGAAGTGCCCAGCACAGTGACTGGATACTTAGTAAGTTTTTGAAGGAATAGTGGTCAGATTCATTCACTTAACATGTATTTATAGAATGTCAGTAGGCCCTAGAATTGGAAGACTGCTTCAAAAACTTGAAGGTATCTTCCTCCTCCTCTTTGGGCCTCCATGATGTTTCTTCGTTATTGATGAAAGATTGGTTGTCATGGAGTAGTTTTCATAATGTGTTTACATTCCCCTCCCCGCCTTTTTTTTTTTTTGAGAGAGAGAGCACGCACATGAGAGAGAGCACAAATAGCAGGGAGAGGGAGAAGCAGGCTCCCCACTGATTTGAGAGCCCGATGTGAGGTGTGGGGCCCAGTCCCAGGACCCTGGGATCCTGACGCTTGACCAGTTTAGCCACCAGGCACCCCCTTTACATTTCTTCTTGATCTTTATTTCTATTAGCAGTAGATCTGGTAACTTTGTCTCTAAGATTAAGTCATTTGCTTCTTCCAGGACTTTGATATTGTTATGGATATTTTTCTTTAAGATAGGTTTAGTATCCCATTTTAGAATTTTCCTGTAAAGTGATTTCTGGGAGGTCATTTTCTGATACTCTGCTTCTTTAAGAAAAGTCATGTGAGTATGTCGCACATCCTATTATTGAGCACTTCAACAGTTAAATTTAAAAAGAAAATTAATTTAAGTAATCTATACCCAATGTGGGGCTTGAACTCATGACCTCAGGATTAAGAGTTGCATGCTCTTTTGACTCAGCCAGCCAGGTGCCCCCTTACTAGTTTAAATTGTGGGTATTCCTACAACATAACTTCAGTTTATTTAAGGATACATTGTATTTGTTACACTTTTTTATTTTGACCATTATTTTTGCATTCCATTGCCTTTATTGAGCTAATGGGACTCTGAAGGAAAAGTGGAGTTCTGTTTGCTGGTCTCTTGTTCTCAATATTTAGGCCCATTTATTTTTCACAGTTTTACCGAAGAGAGATATATATATATATATGTATGTATATATGTATATACATATATGTATATTTGTGTATACACGTATATATGTATACATGTGTGTATATATATGTATATACGTATATACATAAATTTACAGTTTTCTGAATTTTCACAAACTGAACACGTCCGTGCAGCTAGTACTCAGATTAAGAACCACTGGCCTGACTACTAGATTAGCTTACCTGTTTTTATATATTACCATGTTACATAAATAGGAGTCATATGGTGTGTACGTCTGTATATGACATTTTTGCTCAGCATTGTTTGGAGATTTGTCCATATTGTACATAGTTGTATGTTGTTAAATTGCATTGTTAAATGGCATTCCATTGTATGACTTTACCACAACTGACTTATCCATTCTGCTCTTGATGCATATTGAGGTAGTTTCTAGGTTCTGTTTTTAATATAAAGCAAATGATACCTATTTACAGCACCTTCTATGTCTGCTTGGATTTCTTTTGGCTTAATAACAGAAAACCTGCAAGTAGCAGTTTATTTTTCTTATGAAACAAGAAGTTTGGACATAAGTAGTTCAGGGCTACTAAGGCAGCTCCACAGTGCCTTCATACTCCTTTTTCCCCCATCCATAACAGATGTCTTCACTCTCATGCCTGTCTCCTCTGGGCACAAAGAGGTTACTTTGTGTCTTTGTTCCAGGCAGGAGAAAGGGATGGAGCAAAGGGGAAAAGTATGTGCCAACAAAGTCTGTCACCTTTTATCTCGTTGGCCAGCACTATGTCACATGGTCATGAGATGCTAAGAAATACGTTTTTTAGCTGGGCAAATCTAGGGTTCCCTTTGTAAGGAAAAAGGGGGAAAAGGATGTGAAATAATTAATCAACAATGTCTGCCATACCTCTAAATCTGTTTGCTGGGACTTTTGTATACAGTCAAGGCAGTTTGTTCCAGGCTTTGCCTAGGGTCCGTAGTCTAGGCTCAAAGAGTAGTTTTACACAACCAGTGCGATTTTCAATTGTAATTTTAGTTCCTGAGAAGTTGCATATGTAGTGTTTAACCACAATTGTAGGTTTGAATGTAAATTTGCAGAGGATCCGGTGTCCAGACAGCTTGACTTAAACCTTGAAGTTATGGGGCTAGATCTGGTTGGTTTCATTACAAATCTCCAGTACTGTGCCTTAAGTTTGAACACACGCAGTGTGAAACTGGAAGTGTATGTTTGTTTTTGTATTTTTAGAATTGTGGTAAATCCACTGAAATAGGAGGGAGATGATGTTATTGTAATTTGGGTCATATATATATATATGTACACACACACACACAAACACACACACACACACACACACACACACACACTCCGTGGCTGAGCAGGGAGCCCACTTTGAGGCTCAATCCCAGGTCCCTGGGACCATGACCTGAGCCTGAGCCAAAGGCAGAGGTTTAACCGGCTGAGCCACCCAGGTGCTCTGTGTTTTGTATATTTTAATAATGGATGTAAGTATTAGAATTATCCAACTTACCATGTTGGACTTTTTTCATGAAGAAATAAAATGAAATAAACTGAGGTGTTATAGTCAGACCTATGGTTTAGAGATTTTTTTTTTGAAACTTTGAGTGAATGCATTTTCTGTGAAAGGTTTTATGGAAAACTTTAATATGTGTGTAATTGTACTCATATACCGGCCTTCTGGACTATTTTATTTCATCTACACTGCTCCAGTCCACTCCTCATAGTTTGAAGGCAATGGCAGACATTATATCATTTCATTTGTAAATGTTTCAATATGTATCTTTAAAAGAGAAGAACTTTTCCTTTTGTCAGTACTGTTACACACTTAAAAATACTGTAAAAACAGTAAAAATACTGTTTAACAATACTGTTATCACACATTAAAAAATGACGATTTGCTAATGTCATCAGATAAGAGTAAATATATATTTCCCCAGGATTCCTGCTCCTGCCCCACCCCGGATAATGAGCAATTCTTGTATCACTCGGAGGGTCATTGACAAATGGGAGGTAGTTAAGTGTGATGCTCCCTTCATGAGATTAAATTGTCAACATACTGATTGCCAATGCTGCTTTTTTCTTTTTTCTTTGCTTTTTTCTTTCTGATTGCCAATACTTCTAATCAAAGTTCTTTTTCTTTTGACTTTCAAATGGCCCAGTAGAATTCTTCTCATGAATTTTGTACATTTGTTGGTTTTTTGTTCTTTCCGATCCAGTTCTCTTTCCAAATCTAGCCATCTTCTATTTTCAAGCTGTTCCTTCTATGTCTTGGAAGGAAGAGCTGGTAGTGCCTTGTGCCTGGTAAATTCCTTTACCATTCCAGTTACTGTGATTCGGGCTCTGGATGACACAGACCTGAAAATTTAGAGGTTTCTGGTTCCTTTCTTTGATTTCATTCATATATTTAGTTTTCTTTCCATTAACAGTTTCTTCTGTTTAGGGCTATGCATCCAATTCAGCCAGCTGTCTCTGGGGTTCTGTTTTCCCTGATGACCTAGTGTCCCAGACCCAGTGCTGAATGAATACTTTCACTGTTTTTGTAACCAGTGTGCCATACCATTCTGTATTCATACCATTGGCTGCTTTTTTTTACAAGGGAGAGAAGGAAAGAAGACACACAAAAGACACTGAGATCACTGGGGATGATCTTTGGCCTTTTTTCCCCCAAGATCTTCTCATTTTTCAGACTAGTTTGTCAAAAGAAAAAACATACATGAAAATTTGGATGACTGCATTAGGCAAGCGTGGGGCTGTTAAACGAGTGACACAGATGAGATTGCCGTAGTGCTTCAGACTTGGGAAGAGATCACCAACATGGAGGGACTAGGGAAATGGGCGGCTTATTTTTGGGAATTGCGTATCCTCGTTCACATGTCCTTATGCAGTTGAAGTGAATTATCTTTTTTATTTCCAACTGTGAATACAAAAAACTGAAAGTGTTTTTATTTGGTGTGACTATTGTGTACAGTAGAAGTATGAAGCATTAGTAAGATTTTGTGGTATGATACAGAAAATAATGTTAACTCTATTCAGCAGGCTTTGAATAACTGCCTAGTATTTGCCTGGCATTACAGAGATGATAAAGATGAAAGAACTTGGGTCCGCTCCTTGTAAACTTGTAGAGTAGTCAAGACAAAACAGTCATAGACGGGGCATCTGGGTGGCTCAGTGGGTTAAGGCCTCTGCCTTCAGCTCGGGTCATGATCCTAGGGTCCTGGGATTGAGTCCCGCATGGGGCTCTCTGCTCAGCGGGGAGCCTGCTTCCCTTCCTCTCTCTCTGCCTGCCTCTCTGCCCACTTGTGATCTCTGCCTGTCAAATAAATAAATAAAATCTTTAAAAAAAAAAAACAGCCATAGGAAACAATTTATTTAACAAGCATATTGAATATCTTCAAAGTACCAGGCATTGTGCTTGATCAGAAACAGTGAAGAGTGAGTGAAGTATGCCAGTGAGGAATCAAAATCTGGTAGAAGATACAGATATGCAAATATGTGGTTATTATAGATAAAAGTAAGCATTAATAGGAAAGTAATAGATTAAGCATTATGGGAATATTTAAGAGGGTGATTAGAGAAATCATTTTTGTAGGAAGTGATCCCTGAGTGGTATTGAAAGAGGGTAAAGAAAGGGCATTCTAAGCAGAGATGATTAATATGTACAGAGATGGTAGAGATAGGGTAGAGGGTACCATGTGTAAGGAATTGGAGATCAATATGGCGGAGCAAATGATATTATTAGCAAGAGAGGTAGGAGAATAGTACATGAAGGATCCTTGTATGTCAGCTAAGGACTTCGAACTGAAGATTCTGGGCAAATCAGATTGCATTTTAGAGATGGCTTTGGTGGTAGTTTGGAGAATTGAAGGGAGGAAGACTGGGGGTATCTGTTGCAGTAATATTCATGTGCAACAATGAGTACCTGAAATAAGGCAGTGAAATGGAGAGAATAAACTTGAGAGCCACCAACAGCTAATATTGTCAGAATGATGAAGATTAACAGTGAGATTTAAGAGAGGAAGAATAGCCACAAATGATACATGAGTTTCTCTTTTGGGCAGTGTATGGTAACCATTTATTGTAATTGGGAATCCAGGAGGAATTGTTTTTCTTTTTTTATTGTGGTTTTCAGGAAGATAGAGTTAAAACCAGGAGAGGAGTTAGAGATAATGCATTCAGTTTTAGATACTTATATTCAGGTGCCCATGGGACATCCAAAGTGGAGACGGTCAAGTGCTTGGATAAATGAGTGTAAACCTCACAAAAGTTGTCTGGTTGGAGAGGATTACTGAGTCATTAGTAGCTGAAAAGTGGAATCATGGGTCACTGAAGGAGAACAAAACAGAGGATTGAGAACATGGAATCTAGAGGAGACCCAGCATTTAAGGAATTAGTTAAGATAAGGAGAGAGTGGAACCTTGGAGGCCAAAGGTAGAGTTTCCAAGAAGGCATCAGTGTTTATTGTGTTAGAGTTAAAAGTGAGATTTGAAATTGTCTGATGGATTTAGCACTAAGGAGTAACCTTACCAGTTAACTGGTAACCTTGATGAGAGCAGTGTCAAGTGGAATGGTAATGTATAAACCAGATGATAGTGGGTTAAGGGTGAAAGTGGAGACAGTGCTGAGTACTGTTGTAAGAAGTTTGAAGAAAAAGATGAGGACAACTGGAGAAAATGGTTGAAGAGGGAGTATTTTAAAATAGAAAATAAATACCATGAGAGAGATGAAGAAACTGCAAATACAAGCATGAAAGGAAAATATTAGTCCCAGTTGGAAGGTTAGGGGGTGCTGTGGTTTCTGGAAGAGGTTTGGTTTTTTAATGCTGGACCTCAAATGATGTGTGGGTTGGATTTCTGTGAGGTGATTTCAGGAGAGTCTGAGGGAGGATCTACATTCTAGATGAAGGAAACCGGAACCACAAAGGGGCTGAAGGTGGAAGAATGCTGATAGGCTTAGTTGGGGAGTAGCAGATAGTCCAGTTTCAGCAAATCCTCAGGTTTGTAAAGAAAGTGGTGAGGGGGAAATGAGAATTGCGTTTGTAATGGAGGAACTGAATCCGGTGCAGTGGAGTTTGGTTCTAGGCCTGGGAGCTGTGAATGCTTTTTGACAGACGTAGTTACCCAGTCAGAGAAGCTGTGCTTTAGAAAAGTGGTGTGGACGAGGCATTGGAGGAGGGGAAAGAACATCTTTTGTCCTGTTGTAGCCTCTAGAGCTATCTCAGCTAAGAAACTGGAGCAAATCACTCCCGTTGTGCAGATGAATTGCTGCTGCAGGGCGGTAGGTGGGGATTCTCCTCCTTTGTGTTCATTCAGACAACCGCTTCCTAACACGCCTTTTCCTCACAGTTAAGAGAACTCAGGGTTTCAGTGCTCTTTATTGCTCTTCACTGCATGGAATAAACTGTCCTTATCCTTTCTAGATACTTAAAGGACGAAGCAACTGTTGACTGTGAATATAAATTCATAGGAAGGTGGTGGTGAGACTATATTTAAAGACAGTCTTCTAGTTTTCAGGTGAAATACTGTCTCACTAAAGGAGGTTCATTTTGTCTGCTGTCACATATGCAGTAGTCAGCAAGTGTTGAAAGTACCGCAGAATGAAAAACAGGCAAGGATTTACACTAATGAAGTCAATTCTGGAGTCTAAGCATCTCCTTGGACTCTATCCTGGATTTTATTTTATTTTATTATTATTTTTTTTTATCCTGGATTTTAAAAGCTGCTTCCAGTTTACTATGTTCTGTTAAGTTTTGAATGTTGAAGACTCTTACATTTTTTTTTTTTAAGATTTTATTTATTTTTTAGAGAGAGAGAGAGAACAAGCAGGCAGAGTGGCAGGCAGAGGCAGTGCCGAGCAAGGAGTCTGATGCGAGTGTGATGCGGGACTTGATCCCAGGACCCTGGGATCATGACTTGGGCTGAAGGCAGCGGCTTAACCAAGTGAGCCACCCAGCCAATGTCCCAAAGACGTTTAATTTTAAGTTACAGGAATGAGATAAACAGGTAATAGTGGCCCTGTTATTTTGGTTGTAAAATACAACACAGTTGGTCTATTCTTTTTTTTTTTTTTTTTGTCAGAGAGAGAGAGAGAGCGAGCGAGCACAGGCAGAGTGGCAGGCAGAGGCAGAGGGAGAAGCAGGCTCCCTGCCGAGCAAGGAGCCCGATGTGGGACTCGATCCCAGGACGCTGGGATCATGACCTGAGCCGAAGGCAGCCGCTTAACCAATTGAGCCACCCAGGCGTCCCCAGTTGGTCTATTCTTAAAAAGTGTGGATTAACAGAAATTGTTATATGTTTAACAAGAGTATATATTTAAATAAGTGGCTAATTCTGTGGCCAAATTAAGGGAAGGCACCCAGGGAAGCTATTTTTAACACATTGACTGAAAATTTCCAAACTACTTTCTTGGCTGGCTTTTCTTAGTTACTTCATGATGAAATTGTTTTAACTAATTTCTTCTGTTAGCTTCATTTTCATTTCATTATCCCTTCACTTGAAATTATTTTATTTTTAAATTAAAAAAATTTTTTTTAATTCATTTGAGAGAGAGAGAGGGCGCGTACACCCAAGCGAGCATGAGAGGGGAGAAGATCAGAGGGAGAAGCAGACTCCCTGTGGAGCAGGGAGCCAGATGTGGGACTCGATCCCCAGACTCCCCGATCATGACTTGAGCCAAAGGCAGTGGCTTGACCAACTGAGCCACCCAGGCGCCCCTGATATTATTTTATAACCCTCTTCTCTTGCTTCCAATTTTGTTTCTTCTTTCCTGTCCCTACCTATGCTGTACTTTGACTTATTCCACTTACTCCTCCTAAGTTTTTTCAGCCAAACCTAATCTTTTAAAATTGGATAGATTGGTTCAGATAGTCTAAAATAGTGGGTGCTATAAAACTGATTTGACTCTAGGGATGCCTGGGTGGCTCAGTTGGTTAAGCGGCTGCCTTCGGCTCAGGTCATGATCCCAGCGTCCTGGGATCGAGTCCCTCATCGGGCTCCTTGCTCGGCAGGGAGCCTGCTTCTCCCTCTGCCTCTGCCTGCCTCTCTGTCTGCCTGTGCGCGCGCGCTCTCTCTCTCTCTCTCTCTAAAACAAATAAATAAATAAAATCTTTAAAAAAAAAACAATAAAAAACTGATTTGACTCTAGACTACATTAGGCTAATATACTCTTTAATTTTCCTTCCCAAATAAACTTTCTTATGCCAATATGGCTAGTTTATGTTTCTGGGTACAGATTTGCAGTTGGAGTAGTTAACTTCTGATAGGCTGTGAGAAGAGAATCTTGGATTCAGAATGTTTTACAGTTTATGGAGAACAAACTACTTTGGACTAATAGGAGTTGACTGTAGTGTTGTGGTTTCTCAGTTTTTCCTCTGCAGAGCAGCATTAGCACAAATTGGTAACTTACTAGAAATGCAAATTACAGCCTTAGCCCAGACCTACTGAATAAAAAGCTGGGGGTGGGGCCCAGCAGGTATTCAAAGTCCTTGAGGTGATTCCTATGTATGGTCAGGTTTTATACCATTACTGTAGTATATTATAATAAAAGAGATCTCTTTTTTGATTTCTAGCACAATGGTGTTTCAGATCGTAATTAGGACTTTTTCCCTTAATTCGTGTGGCAGAGAAAATAATGATTTTTATATTCTTAAGTGCAGATTTTGTACTCAGAGAGATGGGTACTCATTAAGTAAGTGATTACTTAGCATATGGTGGCGGGTGCCTGGGTGGCTCAGTTGGTTAAGCAGCTGCCTTTGGCTCAGGTCATGATCCCGGGGTTCTAGAATCGAGTCCCGCATCAGGCTTCTTGCTCTGCGGGGAGCCTGCTTCTCTCTCTCCCCCTCTGACTGCATGCCACTCTCCCGGCTTGTGCTCTCTCTATCTCTGTCTCTGTGTCAAATAAAATCTTCATGAAAAAAACAGCATATAGGAACTTTTTTTTTTTTTAAAGATTTTTTTTATTTATTTACTTGTTAGAGAGAGAGAGCACAGGCAGACAGAGTGGTAGGCAGAGGGAGGGAGAAGCAGGCTCCCTGCCAAGCAAGGAGCCCGATGTGGGACTCAATCCCAGGACGCTGGGATCATGACCTGAGCCGAAGGCAGCTGCTTAACCAACTGAGCCACCCAGGCGTCCCGGAACTTTTATTTTTAAATACACTTTTCTTTCAGGAGGCAAAACCTTCAACTGAGGACTTGGGGGATAAGAAGGAAGGAGAATACATTAAACTCAAAGTCATTGGACAGGTGAGTTTCATTATTTTTCTCCTTTAACTCTCTAAAGCATAAGTAATTTTTTTTAAAATTATTTATTTATTTATTTGAGAGAGAGACAGCGAGAGAGAGTCTGAGCGAGGAGAGAGTGAGAGGGAGAAGCAGACGCCCCATGGAGGTGGGAGCCCGATGCGGGACTCGATCCTGGGACTCCAGGATCATAACCTGAGCCGAAGGCAGTCGCCCAACCAACTAAGCCACCCAGGCGCCTGCATAAGTAATTTCTGATACCAGAAAAATGATTTAAATAAGGCAAATTATTTAAAAGTGGGATTTTAGTGTATGGCATGAGATATGCTGTAGAAATTTTGTCTGTGAAATTATCCATAGGAAGAAAATTTGTTTTTCTCTATAGTCACAAACAAGAATTGTAAACATGCAACCCTCACTAATATGCACTTGTGAATGTGATATGGAATCGTAAGGATTGGCTTTGAAATTTTACCTGCGTTATTTTCTGATGGTTGCCTGATGGTTTGTTTGACAGATTGGGCAGAAGAAAATAATCTGTGGTCCCATAAATCAATTTGAGTCAGGTTTTTATTCATTTTACTCTTGTGAGAGAAACTGGACTCTGTGGGGTGACTTCTTGACAGACACGAGTTTCTTGTCTGTTACTTTAGTATATGTGCTGCCGAAGCGAGCACTCTTGTCTGTTACTTTATGGTATATACCTCTCTTGTAGGTTGGGCCACCTTTAACAATACTTCAGTCGTGGGGGGTACTTTTGTTTTGAGTTGCTTTTGGGTGTTTGTGATAGTTCAGCTGTATTTTGGAAATAGAATAGATATGCAATTACAAAGGAATGCATTCTTTTTTTTTTTTTTTTAAGATTATTTATTTATTTATTTGACGGGCGGAAGTCACAAGTAGGCAGAGAGGCAGGCGGGGGGCGGGGGGAGCAGGCTCCCTGCTGAGCAGAGAGCCCGACGGGGCTCGATCTCAGGACCCTGAGGTCATGACCTGAGCCGAAGGCAGAGGCTTAACCCACTGAGCCACCCAGGCGCCCCAAAGGAATGCATTCTTTAACATAAATGTTTTTATTTATACTGCTAATTTTTTTAAAGGATTTTATTTATTTATTTGACAGAGATCACAAGTAGGCAGATAGGCAGAGAGAGGGAAGCAGGCTCTCCGCTGAGCAGAGAGCCTGATGCCGGGCTGGATCCCAGGACCCTGAGATCATGACCCGAGCTGAAGGCAGAGGCTTTAACTCACTGAGCCACCCAGGTGCCCCATACTGCTAATTTTAACCTCCAAGACAGATTGTTTTATTAAATTTCTTTTGAAATGAACATAAAGTAACTTTGAAGATGATTAGAGGGTTTTTTTTTTTTTATATTTTATCTATTTTATTTATTTGACAGAGATCCCAAGGAGGCAGAGAGGCAGGCAGAGAGAGAGAGGGAAGCAGGCTCCCCCCTGAGCAGAGAGCCCGATGCGGGGCTTGATCCCAGGACCCTCAGATCATGACCTGAGCCGAAGGCAGAGGTTTAACCCACTGAACCACCCAGGTGCCCCGAAGATGATTAGAGTGTTTTAATAAACCTTGTCAGGAATGTAAAAAAGTGGGGAGGTATAAGTGCCAGGGCTTATGTTTCTGTGTGTAGTATATGTGAATTTAAATAATTTGTTTTAAGCAAAGCAAATAGTTTACACAAAGGGATAATTATTTTTCTTTTATCTCCTTAGGATAGCAGTGAGATTCACTTCAAAGTGAAAATGACAACACATCTCAAGAAACTCAAAGAATCATACTGTCAAAGACAGGTTTGTATGTTATGGAATAAAATACAACGCGTTATATGTCATTAATTTTTCTTGTAAGAAAGGCTATCAAAAGAAAAATGATCTTTTATTATTTTCACCATTAGCAGATCAAGGAGAATACTCCTTATACCTTGTTTAATTGCCTGTTTCCCATTGTGGCCCATGTCAAAATTTGAATTCATAAGGTATGACGGAAGTGTTTTGAAAAGTAACTCAGAGTTGTAAAAATGGCTATATGAGTGTTTTATCTTTTTTTTTTTTAAAGATTTTATTTATTTATTTGTCAGAGAGAGAGAGAGAGAGAGAGAGAGTGCGAGCGAGCACAGGCAGACAGAGAGGCAGGCAGAGAAGCAGGCTCCCCACCGAGCAAGGAGCCCGATGTGGGACTCGATCCCAGGATGCTGTGATCATGACCTGAGCCAAAGGCAGCTGCTTAACCAACTGAGCCACCCAGGGGTCCCATGAGTGTTTTATCTTAATGGCTTAGTATATGTAACAGTAAAGGCAGGTAATTTTTGGTGATCATTGTGAAGTTTCCTCGTTTTTAATCATGACTGGTTAGCCATATGTTAAAGTTAAGTACTAATATTGTTAGTTTGGTTATTTTTTTCATTTTTCATTTTTAAAAATTTTTTAAAAATTTTAATTAATTGATTAATTTTTAAAGATTTTTGTTTATTTATTTGACAGACAAAGATCACAAGTAGGCAGAGAGGCAGGCAGAGAGAGGAGGAAGCAGGCTCCCTGCTGAGCAGAGAGTCTGATGTGGGGCTCGATCCCAGGACCCTGGGATCATGACCTGAGCCGAAGGCAGAGGCTTTAACCCACTGAGCCACCCAGGCGCCCCTCATTTTTTATTTTTTTTAAAGATTTTATTTATTTGACAGAGAGAAATCACAAGTAGGCAGAGAGGCAGGCAGAGGGGGAGGGGAAAGCAGGCTCCCCCCTGAGCAGAGAGCCCGATGCAGGACTCCATTCCAGGACCCCGAGATCACGACCCGAGTCAAAGGCAGAGGCCCAACCCTGAGCTACCCAGATGCCCCTAATATTGTTAGTTTATTATCTTTATATGTAGTATTACAGATTACTGCTAATTGCATTCTCTATTTTCAACATCAAAGAATTTTCTTTATAAAAAAATAAAGGCAGCTTGTTAATTTGTTAATAGAAAAACCTCAAATTCTGGCCTTCATGAGCTCGATTATTATTAAATCAATAATACCTTTAACCTACTTAGATTCAAATTCAGTCCCTCCCACTGTTTGTGGGATCTTAGACAAATTATGTGCCCTGTTTCCCCATTAGTAGATTGGGAATATTACAGTACCTACGTCATGCAGATGACCTACATAAAGCTCTTAACATGATACTTAAAAATGCTCAATGATGGGCTGCCTGGTGGCTCAGTCGTTAAGCGTCTGCCTTCAGCTCAGGTCATGATTCAAGGGTCGTGGGATGGAGCCGCGAGTTGGGCTCCTTGCTTGGTGGGAAGCCTGGTTCTCCCTCTCCCACTCCCCCTGCTTGTGTTCTCTCTCTCGCTGTGTGTCTCTCTGTCAAATAAATAAAATCTTTTTAAAAAAATGCTCAATGAATATTGTTATTAATGAAACAAAATATAATTGAAATAGGTACATATAAGAGCCAAGATTTTAATAATTGAATCATATTACATGATACTAACTTAGGTAATACTGGTCTTATTTTTAGAAGTTTGCTTTTTATAGCTTAAATTTGCAACCAACATAAAAATGACTTCTGCCAGAAGAAAAGAGATCACTTAGAGTTGTTAGGATAACTAAAACAAATGTTACTCTGTTTTTGATGTTAGTTGTTAAATTCAGTAAAATCTGATTAATTGAGACTCAGTTCACATTTTAATAATATTGCTGGGAGCAAAATGGAGATATTCACAGGGAAGGAACATATATTAAGTGCACTCTGCTAGATACTTAGAGGCATTATCATAGAATCCTCACAACAACTAGTCTTTTCACCCCATCTATAGATGATGGAGTTGATTACTGAGGAAAAACAATGCAAAATAAAGAGTTAAATCAGAATGCTAAAGTGAATAACTAAACTTTGACCCGAAATTAAAGGTGCTAGGTTTAGAGAGACCATTAAAAATATCAATTTAGAATCATTTTCAGCTTTCTTATTTATGGTTCAGAGTATACAGTCTTTATTTTTTTAAAAAGATTTTATTTATTTATTTGACAGAGAGACAGGGAGAGAGGAAACACAAGCATGGCAAGTGTGAGAGGGAGAAGCAGGGTTTGTGCTGAGCAGGGAGCCTGATGCCAACCCTGAGATCATGACCTGAACCGAAGGCAGACGCTAGCTAAAGGGCTGAACCACCCAGGTGCCCCGTAAACAGTCTTCAGAAAAAGAGTTTATACTTAGTTCACAGAGGCCTGATAATCTTCTTATATTTACAGATATACAAGGAATAGGAAATTTAATTTATCTGAAGTATATAACACCCAATAGAGAGATCGAAACATATGTAAATATTTATTGAATCATTCTTAAATTTTGATGTTTTAGACCAGTTTCTATAGAAACTTTTTTGACCCCAACACAGGATAATATTTTTTAAAAGATCCTATATTTAAAGTCAAAGTATATTTTGTTCTTGTCAGTTATGCTTATTGTACTATTTTATATAAGTCTAGAATTTAAAATCAAATGAAGAGTTAATTCGCATGGTCCCATATATTTATGTATTAATACTTATTGGAAGATAGTTCTAAATTTTTCTAATACTTTTGGACTAAAGAAATTATTCTTTTTTTTTTTAAAGATTTTATTTATTTATTTGATAGAGATCACAAGTAGGCAGAGAGGCAGAGAGAGAGAGGAGGAAGCAGGCTGTTTGCAGAGCAGAGAGCCTGATGCGGGGCTCGATCCCACGACCCTGGGACCATGACCCGAGCTGAAGGCAGCGGTTTTAACCCGCTGAGCCACCCAGGCGCCCCTAAAGAAATTATTCTTGATTAATACTTATTAGTGAAGCAGTTTCTCTTTAAATGAGTCATTTCTTCCCTTTTAGCTATTTTTGTTGAGTAATTGATTAGAAAAATATATTTTAATACCTTTTTTGATACTCAACAGTGTTATGTATGTCATCACAGGTGACTGTCGCTCACCTGCCTAGCTGTAGTGCTTTACCAAATTTCTGTGATTTAATCTGCTTAAAATTTATTTTGCTTGTATGGTTGGAAACTAGGGTTTCCAGGTGAGCACTAGGGTGCTCATCCAATTTCTCATTTAATCTTTTATTTAGCTTAGAGATTTTAGAGGAAATTGGAAGAATGGTGGTTGAGAACATAAGCTTAGGAACAGATTGAGCCTTAAATTGCTATCTAGCTTATATGCCCTCTCCATGCCTTAGATTCCTTAGCTGTGAAATGAAGATAAGGTGATCATACCTATCTTCCAGGGTTGTTGCGGTGAACGTTTTGATTATGTATGTGAAATACTTGGTATAGGGAGGACCTAGCAGATAGGTGGTACTCAATTAATGGTAATTATGACAGATAGATAATGTCTAGCCTTATGTTCAGTGTATTCTGTTGAAGCTTTCATGTTTGCTTTTTGTGCTCAAAGTTCCTACTACCTGTTTTAAGATTTGTGTGTGTGTTTTTGTTTTTGTTTTTTTTTTAATCTTTTTAGGGTGTTCCAATGAATTCACTCAGGTTTCTCTTTGAAGGTCAGAGAATTGCTGATAATCACACTCCAAAAGAAGTGAGTATAATTTCTTCTCTGAGTGAAGAAAAATGTTAAATCCTACATTGAATGATCTGTTTCACTGGTATTAAACTACCCTTTTCTTGAATAATAGAAAAATAGTGCTTTGGGTTGAATGCCCATATATTGCCTTAAGAAGTCCAATAAAAAGAGAGGTGGTGGGACTCCTGGCTGGCTTAGTCTGTAGACTATGCAACTCTTGATCTCAGAGTTGTGCATTTGAGCCCCACATTGGGTATGTAGAGATTTTTATAAATAAATTTTTTTTAAGATTTTATTTATTTATTTGTCAGATCATGCATAGCAGGGGGAGGGTGAGGGAGAACCTGCAGTTGTCATAAGGCACTTTTTTTTTTTTTAAGAGTAACAAGTATTGCTCAAATTTGGCAGATTTCTGGTGCACTTCCTTGGGATGGTGACCTTTTATGGTTCAATTTTTGATGTTTGACCCATTTTGAGAACTTAATATAGAAGTTTAGTATACATTAATATATATTTGGCTCTGTCATCTTGATTTATGTTTTTTAATGCTTCTGTGTCTTTGTTTCATTATATAGACTCTTTGTTTTTATATTCCCCCTCCCCTGAGAGGTATCTGAAAGTAATAAAGTGTGGGAGAGGGTGTGTATGTGTGCGTGCTTTTATATTTATACAGATTTACCCCTCCAAATACAAAATAACATTTCTGCTATTTTTGATAGTGGGAATGATGTATTGTTATTATTAGTTTTTCATTTTGAAAACATTTCAAACTTACAGTTGTTATAAGACTAGTATAATATTCTCCTATATAACCTTTTCATTAGATTCATCAGTTAACATTATGACACATTTGCTTTATCGCTTTCTCTATGTACACTATCATTATTGGTGGATCATTTGAGATTAATTTGCAGATATCATGGCCTTTTAGCCCCAAATATTTTGGTTATCTCCAAAAATCAAATCAAATTAAATCAAATACAGGAGATTTGACATTGCTATAGTACTCTTATCAAATATGTAGCCAAGGGGTGCCTGGGTGGCTCAGTGGGTTAAGCTTCTGCTTTCGGCTCAGGTCATGGTCTCAGGGTCCTGGGATTGAGCCTCACGTCGTCGGGCTCTCTGCTCAGCAGGGAGCCTGTTTCCCCCCACCCCCTGCCTGCCTCTCTGCCTACTTGTGAACTCTTTCTCTCTGTCAAATAAATAAAATCTTTAAAAACAAAAAAAATGTAGTCAAAATAGTCAGATTTTGCTATTTATCCCAGAAAGGTCCTTTATAGCTTTTTAAAAAAAGAACTTGACCTAGGATCCCATCTAGGATTAGTATCTTCTAACTAGTTATTATCCCTCTTTAGCTTTCTTTTATCTGGAACAATTATTCAGTCTTTATTTTAAGTCTCACTTTTTTTTTTATAAAGTTTTTTTTTTTTAAGATTTTATTTATTTATTTGATAGATCACAAGTAGAGAGGCAGGCAGGGGGACAGGGAGCCTGATGTGGGGCTCGATCCTAGGACCCTGAGACCATGACCTGAGCCAAAGGCAGAGGCTTAACCCACTGAGCCACCCAGGTGCTCCCACACAGACATTTTTAAAGAGTTCAGGCCGTGTTTTAGAATGTCCTTCAGTTTGGGTTTGTCTGATGTTGCCTCATGATTAGATTCAGTTTTGCATGTTTGGTAGCAGGAGCACGGAGTGAAGTTTTGTGCTCCCAAGTACATCACATCAGGAGCCACATGATGTCCATTTGGCCTTTTCTGGGTAACATTAACTTTAGGCAACTTCAGTTAAAGTGGTAACTGCCAGATTTATTTGTTGTTAAGTTATTTTCCTTTTTTTTTTTTTAAAGATTTTATTTATTTATTTGACAGAGAGATCGATCGCAGGTAGGCAGAGAGGCAGGCAGAGAGAGAGGAGGAAGCAGGCTCCCCACAGCAGAGAGCCTGATGCGGGGCTCGCTCCCAGGACCCTGAGACCATGACCGGAGCCGAAGGCAGAGGCTTAACCTACTAAGCCACCCAGGCACTCCAAGTTATTTTCCTTTTTAATTAATAAGTAATTTGTGGGGAGATACTTTGAAACTGTATGAATATCCTTTAGAGATTGGCCAGTGGGGTTGGTGTCTTTGTTCTTTTTGACATGTCTCCATCTTTTTCAAGTTTTTATTTTAAAATAATTTTCATCTTATAGAAAACTTGTAAGAAGAGTACTAAAAATCAGGGCGCCTGGGTGGCTTGGTGGGTTAAAGCCGCTGCCTTCGGCTCGGTTCATGATCCCAGGGTCGTGGGATCGAGCCCCATATCGGGCTCTCTGCTCTGCGGACAGCCTGCTTCCTCCTCTCTTTCTCTGCCTCTCTGCCTACTTGTGATCTCTGTCTGTCAAATAAATAAATAAAATCTTAAAAAAAAAAAAAGAATCTTTAAAAAAGAAGAGTACTAAAAATTGTACTCTCTTCCACCTCCTTTGGCCTATTTTTAAAGTTTGGCTACCTTTCCTTATTTTCCTCTGCCCATATATATATTTATTACTGGAACCACTTTGGAGTAGATTGCATATAGCACTGCCATTTACTACTTAATATTTTAGTGTGCATTTCTTAAGAATAAGTATATTGTTTTACATAACCACCGTGCTCATAAATTCAGGACACTTAACACTGTTAGAATACTTTATAACCTAATTTTATCATTTGTCCCAATTATGTCTCCTATAACAAATCTCCTCCATCACATGATCCAGTTCTATATGAAGATATTTTATTTAGGTGTCTCTTCAATCATCTTTAATTTGGAACAGTTCCTCAACCTTCTTTGTCTTTCATGTCATTTACATTGTTAAAGGATACAAACTAGTTGTTTTCCAAGAAGTCCCTCAGTTTGGGCTGATCTGTTTCCTCATGATTAGATTCAAGTTATGCATTTGGGGCAGGAATACCACATAAATGGTGATATGTCCCTTAGGGTGTAATATCTGGAATACATGAAGTCAGTCCCCTTATTATCAATAAACAGTGATAATGTTTATTTTTATCACTCAGTTTAACTGGTTTTTTTTATAGTGTAGTTGTTACTTTTCCCTGGTTTAGTATCAGCCTACTTTCTTGAGTACTTTTATTTTCTTTTAAGATTTTATTTTTTAAAGATTTTATTTATTTATTTGAGAGAGAGAACAAGCATGAGAGGGGGAAGGTTAGAGGGAGAAGCAGACCCTCTTCTGAGCAGGGAGCCCTCTGTGGGACTCGATCCTGGGACTCCAGGATCATGACCGGAGCTGAAGGCAGTCACTCAACCAACTGAGCCTCCCAAAGGCCCAAGATTTTATTTTATTTTATTTTTTTTTTAAAGATTTTATTTATTTATCTGATAGACAGAAATCACAAGTAGGCCGAGAGGCAGAGAGAGAGGAGGAAGCAGGCTGTCCGCAGAGCAGAGAGCCCGATGCGGGGCTCGATCCCACGACCCCGGGATCATGACCTGAGCCGAAGGCAGCGGCTTTAACCCACTGAGCCACCCAGGTGCCCCCCAAGATTTTATTTTTTTAAGTGCACCTAATGTGCACTTAAACGTAGAGCTTGAACTCATAACCCTGAGACTGAGTCTTATGCCGCAATGACTGAGCCAGCCTGGTGCCCCTTCAGTACTTTCAAATGCCTGGCACAATTAGATGTTCCAAACTCAACTGGTGTTTTCCCTGTCCTAATTTGATATAATCTCTACAACACAGTAGATATCGGGGCTCTTGGATGACTCAGTCAGTTAAGTGTCTGCCTTCAGCTTAGGTCATGATCCCGGAGTCCCTGGATTGAGCCTTGCATCGGGCTCCCTGCTCAGCGGGGAGTCTGCTTCCCCCTCTCCCTCTGTCCCTCACCTCCCACCTGTGCTCTCTTTCTCCCTCTCTCAAATAAATGAATAAAATCTAAAAAACCCCGCCAAAACACAGTAGATACTGACTACATTTTAGTAATACATTCCTCCTTGTCATTAAAGAAGAATCATGGGGCAGAGGGAGACAGTAGGTATTTAGGGAGTAACTCTTTGTACTCTTGTTCATTCATCTCTACAAAGATACTTCTTGAAGCTGATTGCTTCACATTTTCCATAGTTGGAGGCTATTTGCTGCCTTCCTGACTTAAAGGTATGTCATGTTTGGCATTTTATTCCTTGCAGTATTTACCAGGTATGATATGTGCAGTAAAATTAAGTTTTGGGGTACCTGGTTGTCTCAGTCAGTGGAACACATGACTCTTGATCTTGGAGTTGTGAGTTTGACCCTCATGTTGGGTATAGATATTACTTAAAAATAAAATCTTTAAATAAAGGTTTAATAGCATCTTTAATGATTATTTTAATATTCATATATGTACTGCAATCAAAATCTCCATAACACTAGAGCCAGCCTGATCTCCTAAAAAATCCTAAATCTTTTTTTTAAAGATTTATTTATTAGAGAGCATGAGCATGGGGGCCAAGGGGAAGAGGAGTGGGGAGCAAGAATCTCAAGCAGATTCCACCTGGGTATGGAGCCCAGTGCGGGATGCTCTCTCAACCCTGAGATCATGACCTGAGTGCAAAGCAAGTGTTGGATGCTCAACCCACTGTGCCACCAAGGCACCCCTATGTCTGTTTTATTTTTAAATTTCTGAGAGTATTTTTTTCACATTTTACAATTCTGCACCAAAAATGTCACGTGCACCTTTTCTCATTAAAGATTAGTGATCTTAGACTTTCCTTTTATTTTTCATTTGCTTTTGTGATCCAGTGTAATTTAGTGGAATATGCTAGTTTTTGTTTTCAGTCTGCCTGTTACAGAACTTCTGAACCCTGACTGCACACCAGAATCAAGAGAGTGATGTGCCTTTACCCTCACTGAGGGTAAAACCTGGGTTTCTGTGTGACACCAAGCCTGCTCATGTACTCTTTTCTTTTTTAAATAAAGGATATACTTATAGTTTTTTTTTTAAGATTTTATTTATTTATTTGACAGACGGAGATCACAAGCAGGCAGAGAAGCAGGCAGAGAGAGAGGAGGAAGCAGACTTCCTGCTGAGCAGAGAGCCCGATGTGGGGCTCAATCCCAGGACCCTGGGATCATGACCCGAGCCGAAGGCTGAGGCTTTAACCCACTGAGCCACCCAGGCGCCCCGGATATACTTATAGTTAAAAGTAATAAAAACCAAACTACCAAAGTATTTAAAATGGAAAGTAAATATACTCTGCATTCCCATTTCTCAGAGGCAGCCATTGTTAATAATGTCTTTAAGAAAAAAATTCCAGAACATTTCAGTGCATATAGAACACATTAAAAAAACAAACAAAAAAAACCCCCACACAATAATTGCCTCTTTTTTGCTTAGTGTTCTGTAAAAGGATTTTGAAATAGCCTCCTTTTTTTAAGAATTGAGAAGGGCTAGGCTGACCATACAAATCTAGCTTATAAAACCGAAGTTATTAAAAAAGAGTAGATGTGTGTTTATTCAGAGTGGTCACTATCAAAAGAATAGTTACAGGCCAGAAGGAATTGTAGATGACAAAGCAAACCACTTTGAAATGAATCCTTAGGCAGTAGTTTTCTAACTAAAACCACATACATTTCAAAGTGAGATCAGGTATTTTGAAATAAAGAGATTATATCAAGTAATTACATCTAGATATAAAATGGTTTTTTAGAAAATATATCATCAAACTCTTGCATTTTAAACTATTAAATACGTGTTTCATTAGATTTAAAACTCTTGAGGTTTTTTTTTAAAAACACACTTTAGGGGTGCCTGGGTAGCTCAGTGGGTTAAGCATCTGACTCTTAATTTCAGCTAAGGTCATGATCTCAGGGTGGTGAGACTGAGCCCCACATAGGGCTCTGCACTGGGCCTGCTTAAGATTCTCTGTCTCCTTCTCCCTCTGCCTTACATCCCCCCGCCCCCAATGCTAACTCTCTAAGAAATAAATAAAAAAGACACTTTCTATGCTGAATAAACTGGGAGGTGAAATTGCTCAGCAGGATCAAATGAGTGACTTCACAGACAGAATCAGGAGGAAAGACATAACATACCTCCTGTGTTCTTTAGATTAGAGGAAACCTAGATTCTTAATCCCCATAATTGTAGCCAATTAAAAAATAGTGCTTTTATATTCTAACATTTTCTTATCCTCTTACAGCTGGGAATGGAGGAAGAAGATGTGATTGAAGTTTATCAGGAACAAACAGGCGGTCACTCAACGATTTAGATATTCTTTTTATTTTTTTTTTCTTTTACCCTCAATCCTTTTTTATTTTTAAAAATAGTTCTTTTGTAATGTGGTGTTCGAAACGGAATTGAAAACTGGCACCCCATCTCTTTAAAACATCTGGTAATTTGAATTCTAGTGCCCATTATTCATTATCACTTGCTTTCATTGTGCTGATTTTTGGTGAACAAACCTCAGCCCCCTTCTTATTATCCTCTCCTTTTTAAAAATTACATGTGTGCACAGAGAGGCCACCTTTTCCAGGACTGTGCATTTTCAGGCTTGTGATAAATAAGATCGACTAATGCGAGTGTTCATGATGACTTTCCAATTGGCCCTGAAGTTCTAGCACGTGATTGCTTCACTCCTGGACTGTGACTTTCAGTGGGAGATGGAAGTTTCTCAGAGAACTGAACTGTGGAAAAATGACCTTTCCTTAACTTGAAGCTACTTTTAAAATTTGAGGGTCTGGACCAAAAGAAGAGAAATATCAGGCTGGAGTCGAGATGACAGAGATGGTGAGAGTAATGACTAACTCCAAAGATGGCTTCACTGAAGAGAAAGCATTTTAAGATAAAAGAAAAGTCTTGTCAGAAGATCCCAGAAAAGTTCTAATTTTCATTAGCAGTTAATAAAGTTATTCATGCAGACGTGTATTCAACAGAACACTGCTCTTTTTGATTTTATTTGTACTTTTTGGCCTGGGATATGGGTTTTAAATGGACATTGTCTGTACCAGCTTAATTAAAATAAACAAAGTATTTGTAAAAACCGTACTAATGTTTATTTTATTTTTAATTGTATAGTGAGAAAAAATGCCTATAACAAAGTTTTCTTGCATAATACTGGAAATTATTGTTTGTACATGGTACAAATAAATTTTTCAGTACTGTACAGTGATGATGATCATGACTTGGAAGCACTGAAAGCTACTGAAGTGCCTTTGAATTAAGGGTTTAATTAAGGCCACGCTACCTTCCTAAATACTCGGTGTTCTGGTTTTTTTTTTTTTTTAACTGGATATTCCTGTATGGTGCGTATCTATGATATAGTTCCCAATCATGTTGAATAAATGGGCATGCCAAAAATTCTTAATTGATTCATATCGATAATTTTAAGTTTTTCCTTTAATAATTTACAGAATGTTCTCTGCTCAGTTAAGGTTTGGTATACTTTGTTTATATTTGCCTTTTATTTCTTTATATCTTAAATACTTAAACTTGTGTAAAGTTAAAGTACCAGATTGGTTCCTGTTAGAGGGCTTAACCTTTTAACTCCTCAGCAAATCACAGAGTTTAGTATATGTATGCATACACAATCCAGTTTCATGTTATCCCAGGTAGAATGTCATCTGATACTTTAGAAGAGCTAATAAAAACCTGTCTCTGATTTTGTAAACCGTTAGAGCTTAAATACCTACTCAAGTCACCTGTTGAAAAATAATTGGCTTGCCTTATAACTTTCTGTGTCTGACCCTAACTGAAAAATCATTTGTGTTGTACATGTATAGTTTTGGTAAATTAGAGCTTTTAGACTGTCACCTGGCATTTATTATATTAAATAGCAACTAGGACTGGGGTCCATTTCTGGAAAATCCTAAATGCACATTTCTGACAGGCCCGAGTGATAGACTTGACAGGCTGCTTGAGCCATTCAAAATGCGTGAGCCCGCAGTTTGCTGTCTCAGTTTCTCGTTTGGATCTCTGAAAGTCCTTAGCGTTTAGGTGGTGGAGCTTGGCTACTGGGGAAACCATCTTTTTTAGTTTATTGGATTCTTCAAAACACATTGCATTCCTTGTGCTCATCTGGTATAGCAGTGCTGGTAAAATAGGACTTTCACAGCAACGATTTTGTAGGACATCAGACTTGGAAAGGAAACTTCAGTAGCATTTAGTGTAGCTGCTCCATCTGGTGCTTGACTGCAGCACCCTAAATCTGTAAAAGAAGGGAGCCAATAAAGTCCGTAATGGTGATTCCCCCACAAGGATGTTTTCCTTGTGCCTGTTCTGTAGTATTTGACTCGCTCCTTTCTCACCTGCTTACGCATCACTGAGTGACTTAATGAATGAATGTGCAAGTAGGATGGGCAATTGTAAGAAAGTGTGTGACATATTTAAAATCACTGTGACTGACAGCCAGTGTTTTGGCCATTTTATTTCTGTTTTACATAAAAGCAAAGAGTTAAAAATAAGCATCGAATTTAAACAAGTCCAATAACAGCAATATAGAATCAAAATTAAACTTGACTTCTGGATTGTAGAAGTACAGTTCCTGTAGAGAGCAAATACTTCACCAGCACTGGTGAGAAATTTGAGGGAATCATCTGCAGATACTACGTTTTTCAGCTGCAGACAGTGAAGTACAGAGTAGGGCCAAAAAAATTTGTGGGAAAGTTCAGGTTCAGCTACTGCTGGCTTTAACATCCTTTTATGTATCTTGCTTGTAAAGATCTTCCATCCCTTTTTTAATGATCATTTTAGGATAGATACTTCAATTAGATACTTGTTGATATTTAAAGAGATGTTAAAGAAAAATTACCTAATCAAGACAATAGCTTTATAGTGTCAGTATGATTTAAAAAATGGGGAAGTTATGGGGGTGCCTAGGTGGCGCTGTGGG
Source organism: Taxidea taxus jeffersonii (assembly GCA_003697995.1). Taxonomy (NCBI): domain Eukaryota; kingdom Metazoa; phylum Chordata; class Mammalia; order Carnivora; family Mustelidae; genus Taxidea; species Taxidea taxus. The sequence continues at coordinate 29,281 of RCUC01119685.1, read as the reverse complement.
TTGAATGTCTAACTCTCCGGTTTTGGCTCAGGTCATGATCTTGGGCTGTTAGATGGAGCCCCACGTGGGGCTCTGTGCTCAGTGTGGAGTCCGCTTGTGAATTCCTTTCCCTCTGCCCCTCCCCACCGCGTGCTCTTGCTCGCTCTCTAAATAAATGAATAAATCTTTTTAAAAAATGGGGAAATTGCGTGAGTGGTTGGATTTTAAAGGCACAGGAACAAACCCTCAGGATTTGTTAATTACTGGGGTCTAGAACAGTGCTGTCTGGTAGAACTTTCTGAGATGATGGAAATGTTCTGCATCTGCACTGTCTAGTGATGTAGCCAGTAGCTACATGTGGCTGTTGAGTTAGTTAGTGTGACTGGAGAATTGAATGTTTTAACTTATATTTAAATAGTTCCATGTGGCTACTTATTGGCCGGTGCAGCTCTAGAATCTGTGTTTTGAGGAAGTGAGAATACCCTTAACAAAACAGCTCATTTTGCTCAAGTGAATGTTTATCAAGTGATTACCTTATTTTAAATGGACGTGACACTTTAATTCTTAGGTTGAAATGGATGTGGTTTTGCGTTATAAAGAGACAATAAATTTCTCAATATATGAACTAACTCCTTAGCTTATTCAGAATTATTTGCATTATGGAATTTCCATTTATCTGCAACTTTCAGACACATTATAAAATGAAATGCTTCAACTATCTTAAGATGATGTTAGTCTTAACTAGTTGAAATTCAACTGAATTTATTGCAATTCAAACTGAAATGAAATTATTGGCCAGTTTTAGGCACCAAAGCTTTCTGGATTTATGTGGTTCTAGAGACCATAAAGGATTTAGGTGAGAGAAGAGTTTAATTGAGTTAAGTACTGCGGTAGGGAGGGTTTGTGGGAATGGAGGTCCTAAGGTGATGTTAGGTGTGGGTTGAGGTAAACCCGATGAAATGGGACATCATGACAGAAGTTCTTCTGTCACCACCTCTCAACTTACTTTTTGGTTTTCTTCTAGCCTTAAGGTCTGGGTATTTGTAGGAACTGGAAATAAGAGTAGACCCACGATCTGGAAATGTTGTGCGTCCACTGTAGGGCACTGGCTTCCTTATAGAGTTCTTGATGGAAATGAAGATGTTTCTCCAAAGCAGCTTTTTGCCTAAGGAGACAAGCCACCCACAATCCAGATATGATTAAGCATCTCAGAAATTGCCCTTCTAGAACACTCCTACACAGTCAGTGGGAATGCAAGCTGGTGCAGCCACTCTGGAACACAGTATGGAGGTTCCTCAAAAAGTTGAAAACAGCTACCCTACGACCCAGCAATCACACTACTAGGTATTTACCCCAAGTGTAGTGATCTGAAGGGGCACGTGCACCCGAATGTTTATAGCAGCAATGTCCACAGTGGCCAAACTATGGAAAGAACCTAGATGTCCATCAACAGATGAACGGATAAAGAAGATGTGGTATATATCTACAATGGAATACTATGCAGCCATCAAAAGAAATGAAATCTTGCCATTTGCAATGACGTGGATGGAACTAGAGGGTATTATGCTGAGTGAAATAAGTCAATCAGAGAAAAACAATTAAATGATCTCTCTGATATAAGGAATTTGAGAGGAGGGCGGGAGGTCGTGGGGGTAGGGAGGGAAAAAAATGAAACAAGATGGGATCAGGAGGGAGACAAACCATAAGACTCTAAATCTCACGAAACAAACTGGGGGTTGCTGGGGGAGGGGTGGAGGGTTAGGGTGGCTGGGTTATGGACAGGGTGGAGGGTATGTGCTGTGGTGAGTGGTTGAAATGTGTAAGCCTGATGATTCGACCTATACCCCTGAGGCAAATAGTACATTATATGTTAATTTAAAAAAATAAATGTATTTAAAAACATTGCTCTTATAAGCTAGTAGAAGAACTCTGGGTTTGAGCAATCATCAGACTTGGGGCTGCTGATCTCGCACTTTAGTGGAAGAGCATACTCTATTCATTTAGTAACTTAACACATGGGTTTTGGAGTTTCGTGAGCCTTCTACTGGAAAAGTAAAAGGAAAGGCAAAGCTAGCAGTTCTTAAACTCGTATTGCTGGAAGGGACTCCCTTGTATTAGAGATGAGGAAACAGGCCAGAGAAAGAAGTTAGAGTACCTGGGCTGATGTCACCCAAGTGAAGATGAGATAAAGCCAGCTGGCATTAAGTTTTCCCTCTGGGTGCACTGAGGCCATACATCTGAGTTGGGTAAACTCTTTACGGTCAAGACTGGACTCACACACTTTTCTGTGTTGTGCCCCTATACCCTTCAATTCTGATGATTCTAAAGAGGGATGTCTATTTGTTGCTTTCTCTAAGGAGTAGAAATTCATAAGAAAGCAACTATAGAGCACCTAGCTTTTAGAGTCCGCTGAAACCACACTGCTCAAGAAATTCTCTTGTCAGAAAGATGAGGTGATCGTTACTATTGTAAAAGAATAGAGGGGGAAATGCCACTGGCCCCTGATAATTAGTTCTGCACTAATTCTCCAGACAAGGTTCTCATGAGATCTGGTCTCCGCTTACTTCTCTGATCTCATCTGGAAGTAGCTGTGCCTTGTTCACTTAGTTCCCGCCATACTGGACTTTTATTCTTCCAACATGCCAGTCTCATTCCTTCCTTTGAACCTTTGCGTTCACTGTTTACCTGCTGGAATATTTTTCTCCCAGATGTTTATCTGGCTCTTTGTCATTTACGTTTCACCTTATAGAACACTTTGAGAAGTTCTGCCCTGGGCAACCAATCTAAAGGAAGCATCCTGCAATCCTATCACACGTTTAAAACTTTGTCTAGCGTCCATTGCCAGCTTAAAAAAATTTTTTTTGTCTTCCTACCCCCAGCCCCAGGATGTAAATGCCAAGGGAGAAGAGACATCTGTTTTGCTCACTTCTGAATTCCCAGTGTCCAGAAGAGTGACACAGAGGTAACCAGAAAATCCTGAGAAGGGCAGTGGTTCAGAATCAGGGGGTCTTAGATGTGGTCCTGGCATGGCTGCTGACTCACTCTTCGGCCTTGATCAAGATCCCTCCCCCCCTCCTTAGGACTCAATTTTCTAATCTGTAAACCAGAAGGCTGAGAGCGATGACATCTGAACTCCCTTCCAGCGTCAATACAAATTCTACAAGCCATGAAGAAATTCTGTGACACTGACAGCAAAAGAATCTCAGGTTTTTAGTTCTTCCAAACCACGCTCACGGAAAGTGGGAGAACTTCCCTTGTCCTGAGGCAGTGCAAATTTGGAACTGGCACCAGGGAATCCAGCCCTTGAAACGATCCCCCTGTGGCAACTGTTGCCCAAATACCCCCTACCTGGCCTCCTCCTGTGCTCGAGTCATGGCTTCCTCCAGAGCCAGCCTTGCTGCCTCCTCTTCCCGTTGCCTTCTCGCCTCTGCTTCGAGCTGAGCCTTCTCCTCGGCTTGCTGTTTCCTCCGCTGGTACTCCAGCCTTTCTTCCTCAGCCATTTCCAGCAGGCGTTTTTCTTCCTCTGCTAACTGCATTTCCAACTCCTTCTGCCTTTGCTTCTCAGCCTCTGCAGAATAGAAAGCGGGAGAGGGGTAGACTCAACAGGGGGCTTGTTACTGGAGAAAGTTCTCGGACCTAACTCCCACGTCTGATTCCCAAGGACTCGCCATGACATACTAAGCCTGCTTCCCTGCCAGCTGCCAGCTCCTCTGTGGGGGTCATGTTGGGGTCAATGTACAAATTTAAGAGTCCTTTATCAAGCACGTACTATGTGCAGTGCACTGGGCAATTAGTACAAAACCTTGGCAGAGAATTCTCCAGAGCCTGAGGTACTCGCACCAAGGCTTAGGTTAGGAGTAACTGCGGGGAGAGTCAAGTGAACACCCACAGTGGGATAAAAGCACGTCTGCCCCAGACAGGAGGTGCGGACGGCTCCAGGAGCCCTTCCTCACCAGCCCGCTTGGCTTCCTCCTGCTGCTTTCTTCTCTGCAGTTCCAGCAGTTTCCTCCGGAACTCCTCCTGCTGCCGCCGGACTCTCTCCCGGGCCACCTGCAACTGGAGTTTCTGCTTCCTCTCCTCCTCCTCCTGTCGCTGCTGTTCTTCTTCGAGTCTCTGTTTCCTCAGGCTGAGGAAAAAGCCACAGGATGGTCAGGGAATTGGCAGCCAACACCGGGACATCCTTGTGAGACTAGCCAAAGGGCCGTGCCCCGGGGGGAGGCTTTGCGGCTACGGCCCCGGGGGGACATGCCCCTCAGAGGACACCGGGTGTCCAAGGGAAGCCGGAGCAAAGAGCAGAAGCGAGAAGGCGACTGGCCTGGAGCTAGAAGCCTCAGGTTTCCTCGCACAGCTCTGCGCCCTGGGGCAGGGGCAGTAAGTTCCAAAGCTTCATTTTCCATCCTTACGAGATGAACTGTGGAACTCTGGAGGCCTCCCAGGGTTGTTGGACAGAGTAAATGAAATGAGTCAAGGCCTGTGAAAGAATCTAGAACAATGCTCACAGCCACAGGGGCTCAACAAACGTCCGCTGGCCCGCTGCCTCCCCACCTGCCCGCGGGACCCACCGCTTCTCCTCCGCGCGGGTGCGCTGCTCTAGCTCCAGCTCCTCCTTCATCTTCTCTGCTCTCTCCAGCTGCTCCTCCAGGAGCCGCTGCTGCTCCTCCTGCTCCCTTCTCTTCCTCTCCACCTCCGAGCGTCTCATCTCAGCCCTCTCCGCTCGCAGCCTGTCCCGGGAAGCTCCCTCTCGCTCCCTCTTGGCGAGGAGGGCCTGAGGAGCCAGAGTGTTCTGGTGAAAGGCAGAGCCTGTCTCCGGGGCGCGCCCTCCTCCCCAGCTCCGGGACGAGTCCCCAGTGGTTTCCGCACTGACTGTGGCCTCGGCCTGGGGCTGGGCGGGCCGACTGGCCTGGGTCCAGGCCTCTCACTCGCTTCAGGATTTCGAGGTCTCAACTTATTTTCCCTGATAGTGTCTTCCTCTTGGGGCCAATACCGGGGTTAACTGAAATAGGGCAAGGGCCAAAATAACGTCTGGCACATGGTCTGGAGTGTTCGACCCTCTCTGCACTTTACAATCAGGTAAGGAGCTTTTAAACCTGACTTGAGGCCAAGGCCCCTCCCAGACCAAGTAGATGAGAATACCTGGGTGGGGGTGGGCCTCAGTGGTTTCTAGAAGCTTCTCTGGTGATCCTAGAGAAGCCAGGACTGGGAAGCACAGGTTCTAGATAAAGGCTATTTTACTGGCGGTGGTCTTAGATGTAAATGTATTAGACTCATGTTGAGTCCCAGGCAAACCTACTTTTTTTTTTTTTTTAAAGATTTTATTTATTTATTTGACAGAGAGAGATCACAAGTAGGCAGACAGGCAGGTACAGAGAGAGGGGGAGGCAGGCTCCCTGCCGAGCAGAGAGCCCGATGCGGGGCTCGATCCCAGGACCCTGGGATCATGACCCGAGCCGAAGGCAGAGGCTTTAACCCACTGAGCCACCCAGGCGCCCCTTTTTTTTAAAGATTTTATTTATTTATTTGACAGAGATCACAAGTAGGCAGAGAAGCAGGCAGAGAGAGAGGGAAGCAGGCACCCCACGGAGCAGAGAGCCCAATGTGGGGCTTGATCCCAGGACCCTGATCATGACCCGAGCAGAAGGCAGTGGCTTCAACCCACTGAGCCACCCAGGTGCCCCCAGGCAAACCTACTTTTTAAACGGAAGGTTTTCTCAGCTTATATGAAGGATGTCTTCACTTTCCTTTTCTCCCTAACACCCTCTGCACTGTCAGAAATGAGCCCAGGAGGGAATCTTTGACGGTAACTCTTCCATGGGAGCTCTGTGTATCCTGCTTGGGGTGAAACTAAGTGGCTTATTAGCCTTTGCAGAGCAGCAGAGTACTTTGGGTTGATAATACATCTAAGAAATTCTGATTCTCTAGCAGACTCAGGAAAGTTCTGTCCACAGCTTAAAATTTTCACCTGCGGTGTAGAGCAGAAGTCCATAGTCTGTGCAGCTGGGAGGATTGGGAACGATAAAGGAAAAATCTTTCTGAAATCCTTTTTAGTTTTAGGGCAATAAAATAAAGAAAACCATAATAATTTAAAACTGACAAGAGCCCTAATTATAGAGTCAAAGGACCTGGATGTAGGTCTCGGCTCTACCACATGATGGTTGTGTAACTTCTGGTAATTGGGCTGCTTATCTCCAAGCCTCAGTTTTGAGGTCTGAGAAATGGGGATAATCACCTCTGGTGCACAAGTGTGGCCATAAATATTAAATGAGATTCAGCAGAGTTGTACCATATGCACCTGTAACTTATGTGGGTTTAAGCATAGCAGTTTAGCTGTGAGTATAATTGTGGTGTTCAGAGATACTCTTTTCTCTCCCCTACAACAAAGCCTCTAAATGCAGTTCAGCACCTTTATCCCAGTGGAAAAAAAAAAAAAACTGATTTATTCCAACAGCAGAAGAAATTTGGTTGTGTTGGTCTTACTGAGAGATATATGTGTAGTATTTTTAAAAATTCATTGTAGAGGGACGGCTGGGTGGCTCAGTCAATTAAGTGGCTGCCTTTAGATTGGGTCATGATCCCAGCGTCCTGGGATCGAGTCCCACATCAGGCTCCTTGCTTGGCAGGGAGCTGGCTTCTCCCTCTGCCTTTGCCTCTGCTGCTCTGCCTGCCTGCGCGCTCCCTCTCTGACAAATAAATAAATAAATAAATAAATAAATAAAATTCTTGCAGAGATTTTCAAAGGTAATTTTCCTTACACTCACTCAGTTTTTCTCTTAAATACTTGACATTAGAATCAAGGCTACTGGAACAAAATAACTTTTATATGCTGCAGCACCTTGTAAAGACAGATATGTGTGTAGGAGCTGCCTGTGGCCCAGCATGTGCCACAGAAAAGCAGATTAGGAAAGGAGGAATTTCTGTAGCCTTTGGGAGGTAAACAAAACATGAGCTCCCAGCCAGGCCAAGTCAAGGATATGTGCTTGGTGGCGTGGGGAGGGGGGGCGTGGGGGGCAGGGGGGTTGCCTGGGTGGCTCAGTTGCTTAAGCCTCTGCCCTCGGCTCAGGTCCTGATCTCAGGGTCCTGGGATTGAGCCCCGGGTCGGGCTCTCTGCTCAGCAGGGAGTTTGCTTCTCCTTCTCTCTGCTCATGCTAATGGCTCTGATGGTCAAAGTCCACCTTTCCCTGCAACCATGAGGCCTGTGCCAACTTCTTGCTCCTTACGGGATGCATATATGCTGTGGCATCTTGGAAACCTCACAGAACACATAGTTTCAGAGGGGCTTTGCCACGCTGTGTCTTTTCTTAAAGGGTCAGATGGTATCAAAGTAGAACAACTAAAACCATGGTGCAGTAGCACTGTTTCAGTAACCTGCAACATGGTTCAGGGCAGTTTCCTCCACCTCTGCGGTGGTACCAGTGAGAACAGAAATCTCTCTGGCCGAGGTGAGAGTATGGGACCTTACTTTGGAAGGGTCCTCGTCACTTCGTTCTTCTTGAGATCCCCTGTTCGCAGGTGCGGTCTGGGCGGGTGATGATCTTCTGTCTATGGACACTTGGCTCTCCTGAGCATCATAATCGTGGGAGAGCCAAGGGTCCTCTACCATGGACTCTGCAGGGGAGAAACCTCTATCAGTAGTGTCTTCTGTTTCCTTAGAGTTAATGACATGAGGCCCACTCAGGTCTGCTCCTTCCAGATTCCTTTCCTTCTGTATATTTTTCTTTTTGGGTCTTGGTTTTCTTTCTTTAGGAATTAACTCTGATTTCTTTTCAGCCGTTGCTTCCTTTGACTTTCCTGGAGAAGAACAATGGGGGACAGAGTTGTAGCTAAGTAAATATCACCTCTGCCTGTTTTCCAGTAACTTTTAAACTTCGGTGTGCAATGCAATCACCTGGGGTGTAGATTCCTGGCCCCACTCCCAGAGGCTGATTCTGCAGGACTCTGCATTTTAATGTTCACTCCAAGTGTTTTGAGAAGGGCAGTCCACAGACCACCCTTTGAGAAACTGCCTTATCCTGTTTGGATCAACTGTCATTCAGTAGTCTTCCTACTAAAGAAGTTCTGTTTCACCCTGATCTATGGTAGAAGCAAGACTCTTCAGAGGGGAAAACTACAGACACACATGGAAAGGCAAGCCTCAGGAGTCTGGCTTGAAGTTGCGGTTTTGAAACCTGGCAAAGTTTAAGCCTTCCGTGCTCTCAGAACTCTCCTTCAGTTCACCTCCGGGGACCACAAGTATTTCCTTTCCCCAGTCCTGCCAATGCAACCCAAGTCATGGGCTACAACAATGTAAGGTCAGCAAGACTTTAAAAAGCAAATCTCAAAAATAGATTGGGCCCAGGAGACAATCCAGTACCTTCCTTTCTGACAGCCTTTGATTTGTCTGGAGGGTCTTCCAAATCATGTGCCCAGGAAAGAACGGGTGTTAAGTTTTAAGCTAAAGAAAGTCTTCAGGAGCATGGGATTCTACATCCCTTGGAAGGTGCAATACAGGGTACCAAGAAGAAAAACAGCAGCTGGGGTGATCATCTTTCATCCTTCTTTGATCCTTCCCTTTCCCAAATGCCCCGTGCTCAGATGATGATAGTTATTAGTTCACAGAGACATGGTAAGATCATCAAATATCAGGGTCCGAGTCTGGGCCCACCAGTTTCTGTTCAATCTGTTTGATCTTATGCAAGCCACCCTATCTCTCTCAAGCCTCAACCACTACGCCTTATAATAATAATGCTAACTTTAAGGGCGATGTTTTGGGGATTTCATGATGTCATGTGTGCGGGGCTCTTAATACAGTGGGTATTCAGTAACTAGGGGCTGTTATTATTATTTCCTCTCTTGATCACAAGTCTCTAGGCAAGCCTGGTTTCCTCTCTCCCCTCTCTCTAAGATACTGACATGAAGTAAGGCTGCAATAGCGTTTTAGCCAGACATAGTCCAAAAGACTCAAAGCAGATGGTTCATCCCACTGGATTCATGCTGATTCTCTGTGACACCTCCCAGTCCCCATTGGGTGTCTTTTCCTGGGTCGCTTGTCAAGGGCACACTCCCTTACCGACAGTGGCCTCTGGTTCCCTGTGGACCTTTCCTTCTCTCCTCCCCTTGGGTGCCTTGGACTTGTCTGTCTTGGTTCTTTTCTTTCTCTTGGCTCTGCCAGTCAACTCCATCTCCTAAAGGTGAAAAATTAAGGAAAACGACCATGATGTGCAGGAAACAAGGAAGAAAAAACCGTCAAAGGAAGAGTATGTTGACCAATACAGCAAGGCTTAGAATGGGCTTTGTGTGGGTTCCACATGGAGCAGAAGAGGGAGTCTTAGAATGGAGGTGCTGCGGAGATCCTTAGCTTCAGCCTTTCCTTTAATCTGGCTAGGTCTAATGCCAGAGGAGGAAAGAGGAACAGAATCCACTTTCTGATCGTCCCCTTTTTTGATGCTGAGAGTTGGGTCAAAGTGAAGCCCACTTTGATAGGTTGCTATTGCTAAAAATACTGTTTAGTTTAAATCAAAATCAAAACCAAAACCAAATCAAAACCAGCTTTATTCACTGTTGTATCATTTGCTAACTTTCCAGAAGTTTCTCAAGCAGATGACCACAACCATGTCAGTCTTCACCTTTCCCCATGGGCTGGGACAACCATGGAGAGTCCATCTAAGAGAGGATGGCAGAGTGGGGCCGTGGCTACCCACTCAGCGCCTGTACTATTTTGACATAATAAAATGCGTATTTGGTCTTCATCTCTGGCATGGAGCTCCTAAAGCCATTGTAATTTCCAGAGCATAAATGTGGAAAGAGTGGCTTTTGCTTTTCGTTAACACAACCCTTTTCTTTTCTTTTCTTTTTTTAAAGATTTTATTTATTTATTTGACAGACAGAGATCACAAGTAGACAGAGAGGCAGGCAGAGAGAGAGAGAGAGAGAGAGAGAAGCAGGCTCCCTGCCGAGCAGAGAGCCCGATGCGGGCCTCGATCCCAGGACCCTGGGATCACGACCTGAACCGAAAGCGAGGCTTTAACCCACTGAGCCACCCAGGCGCCCCAACACAACCCTTTTCAACCACACCTGAGATTGTGTTAATGAGGTGATTTTAGAAAGCATCTTAGGAGGGGGTGTTGGTTACCAGGGGAACCAACCGTGTTATTAGAGGGTTGGAACTTTCAGCCCAATACCCCCAACCTCAGAGGATGGAGAACGGGCTAGCTTGCTTTAATCAATGCTTTTATCGATCAATGCCTATGTAATGAAGCCTCCATAAAACCTAAACCAGAAGAGTTTGGCTTGCTGCTGGGTTGGTGAACACATCCATGTGCCAGAAGTGCCCACATGTGGGACTCTACTGGACCTTGCCCTACGAATCCTTTCACATGGCTGTTCAGTCGTATCCTTTAACATAGCCTCTGTAAGGGGCGCCTGGCTGGCCCTGTTGGTGGAGTGTGCAACTCTTGATCTTGGGGTTGTAAGTTCGAGCCCCATGATGGGTGTAGAGATTACTTGACAATAAAATCTTTGGGGCACCTGGGTGGCTCAGTGGGTTAAGCATCTGCCTTCGGCTCAGGTCATGGTCTCAGAGTCCTGGCACCAAGCCCCACGCTGGCCTCCCTGCTCAGTGGGAAGTCTGCTTCTCCCTCTCCCCCCTGCCCCTCCCTCTGATCACTCACTCCCCCTCTCTCTTTCAAATAAACAAAATCTTAAAAAAAAAAAGACAAAAAACAATAAAATCTTTAAAAACATCTTTGTAATAAATCAATTAGAGCAAGTCAATGACTTTCTGAGGTTTGTGGGCCATTCTAGCGAATTATCAAAGCTGAGGACGGGGTTGTGGGAACCCTCTACATATCGGTGACAACCTGGGACTTGTGACTGGCGTCTGAAGCGGGGGCAGTCTTGTGGGACCGCGTCCTTCACCTGTGGGGGCTGTGCAAACTCCAGGCAGGGTCAGAACTGAACGACGGGGCACCCAGTCGGTGTCCTTTGAGCTGGAGACTGATTGATGTGGGAAAAGACTCCGCACCTCCGGCGCCAGAAGCGGTTTGTGTAGGTAACTGAAGTTTCCTTTCAGTATCTTTGTAGGAATTAGAAATGGGCACCCCATCCTTCGGAAGAAGGAAGCACATTGCGGGGGGGCGGGGGCAGGGCATGGTAAGTGAAGCACAGACTGGATTTCAGCTCTCACTTGTCCCTTTGCGGTTCCCATTGTACAGAGTAAGCGCTTACGCAACTGTACATGGGAGCCTACTGGGAGGAAGCTTTGGACCAGGCTCCTGGATGTTTATACTCACGCTGATGTCGGCTAAAGCCTGCTGGTCCAACAGTCTCGCTTCAGTCCTCCCCTCCGTTCCTCTTGGAAGAAGAGAGGCATCTATAGGACCCAGCCTCTCTGGGCACTCGTGTCCTGGGAGTGTCCCGGGCAGGCGGCGTACATCATAGTCTCTGCCCCTTCAAGAAAGAGCGAAACGACAGGACCAGACTGAATGGAAAACTCTGCTGGACAAGGAGGAGGAAAAGACACTGGAGGACAAGGAGGAAAGACAAACACTGAGCCCCCGTGTCTGCGGTGCCGTCATGGGCATTTTGCACACTTGGGTTAACCCTCTTTTCCTCAACACATCCCTGAATAAGGTAGAGCAGCAAGTCGAGTCTTCCCTTTGGGGTTCTCTTCGGCTAAATCCTCAATTTAGAGCGCAGAAGAAATAGTTTGCTCCTCTGGGGTTGCGTATTTATGCCTTTGGTTGAATGATACAAGATTCTCGAACCAAAGTTCTTCTATCAGAGGCTTAGCTGAAAAATAAGTGACCTTTAAGAAAGACTGTCTTAGGAACATGCCACTACCCACCCACTCTGTTATGCCCTTTGAATTCTATTCCTGATCACGTCTGGCCACCAAAAGGTCACGTGCTGTGTCTGTGTGATCCCTTGTAGGACTGCTGTCACTGGCTCTGCTTGACGATAACAGACTTACGTTCTCTGGGCAAAAGGGCCCCTAAGAAACAGCCACGTGGGCTCCAGGAAAGCGGCAGCAGCAGCTACCTCCCCAAGAACCCGTCTCTTAGACAACAACAAGGCGCTGGTTCTGGGTATTTTATTTTCTAGCTAAGTCAGTATTACATTCACTGCGCTGTGCTAGTACAGGGCCTTACTGGAGAAATATTTGTTGAATGAGGTAAATGGAATTTCCTGTAAATATATGAGTCTTTAAATCATTCAATGTCACTCTATAAAAACCCACAGAAGATTTATCCTTAGGAATTTAATGCTAGGAAAACATTGATTTCCCCTGAGGAACAGGTGCGCTGCAAATGAGAACCACAAACCTGACTGTGCTGCTGCTGATTCTTCGTCTTGTCTTTCTTTTTTTTTTTTTTTAAAGATTTTATTTATTTATTTATTTGACAGAGAGAGATCACAAGCAGGCAGAGAGGCAGGCAGAGAGAGGGGAGGAAGCAGGCTCCCCGCAGAGCAGAGAGCCCGACGTGGGGCTCGATCCCAGGACCCTGAGATCATGACCCGAGCTGAAGGCAGCGGCTTAATCCACTGAGCCACCCAGGCGCCCCTGTCTTTCTTTTTTTTTTTGCTTTCACATTTAGGAATCTCTATTCAAAAACTGCAAGTCTGATCTTTAGTTAAAACAATGACTACAGTGACTTTTTTTTTTTTTTAAATCCTCTGGCTTAAATTTTTTTTTCTTTTTTGGTCACCTCACCTTTTTCTTGGTGACGGGGTTGCTGTAAGTCATTTGAAGCCAGGGTGGAAAAAGCTGAGGTATAAAAGCTAAAAAATGGAATTTTCCAGGTAGCTGCCTGGTAGACTGCCTCGCTCCCTTTGTTCGCAGAGAACATAAAGCCTTTTTGACCCAGGAGAGAATCCTCCACGGGGCAGGCAAGGGCAGGTTCTCAAGTCACGGACCTCATGGGAGGTCACAATAGGCTATAGTTTCAGCTGCCAATGCCAGATGGGGCTTAGATCAAGTGACGGGGGCTACAGGCCGAGCGCCTCGGTCAGTGAGCTTGGAGGAAGCCCAGAGAGCACACAGGAAGCACTTACTACGTGTTAGCTACTTGTGTTGGTATTGTTAAGTACTATTTGTTTTACCCAGAGCTGACTGAATGCTGAGAGGAGAAACCAAGGCTGAGATGGCAGACTTCTCCTTTCTAGGCCTGTTTGTAGATCTCAGCTACTCAGACAAATGGTGAGAGCTGTTTCCATGCTGTTAAACTTCATTCCTCACCTACCTAGCCAAAGAATATGGTTGAAGGAGGAAGCATGTCACAATGTGATCCTCCCCAAGAATCCGTTTCTTAGACAATCATTCTAGCTGTTCGAGTATGCAGTGAGCCTGAGAATCTTCATGCTTAGAAAGGACAAAAAATTAAATTAATTACAAACAAAGAAAAAGGAGGGGTGCTTGGCTAGCTCAGCCAGTAGAGAATGTAATTCTTGATCCCGGGGTCGTGAGTTCAAGCCCCGGGTTAGGTGTAGAGTAGTGACTTTAAAACAAACAAACAAAGAAAAATGAAACAAAAATGGAGCATCCATGTCATTACACCTCAAACACTTACGCCTTTCGGATAGTATCTGACTCAAGGGTCTGGATGTGGTCAGCCAGGGAAGCTCTAAGAGGGTCAGGGATCATAATCCTCCGCTCCTGGTCTGTGAGGACAAAGAACATCCTTAATGCAAAGGACAACAGGTAATAGAAAACAATCCCAGACATGGGGAAACATCTGCTAGGTTCGTAGTCAACGACATGTAGATTAGCACAATGACGTATGTTATACCTAGAAAGTTAGCAGTCGCTGTACAAACCAGTGCTGGCTGGTAGCAAGTGACATTACAGTTAGTAGACTCTTTGCAAAAGTGATAGGACAGCATGTACCATGAACCAGAAAAATGTTCCAGTCTTTGATCAGGAATCTCACTCCTGGGTATTTATCATGAAGAAATAATTCAAAAGAACAAGATTTTGGTCCAAAGTTGTTATGACTTTGTCATTAATAATGAAAAATTAGAAACAACTCAACAGTGGGAGATTGGGGAAACAATTCATGATGCATTAATTGGCATTTAAAATTATGGTTAAAAAGACAATAAACAACATGGAAAATATGGTATAAAAAAGTAAAAATGTAAACTATAGAATAGTGTGTTAGAACTCTATAAAATACATATGTAAATGAATAAGGGCTGTATAAGAAAACAAAAAGAAAATAATGTTAGAGTAGGAGAGCTCCGTGTGTTTAGATTTCTTCTTAAAACCCCAGTGTGGTTATTACATTGAAAATGAAGTTGAGCTTTGCACAGTGGCAGTATTGTAGCCAATGAGGTTTATCGGAGGCATGATTATTGCTAATTGAAAATGAAGTTGATTAGGGGAAACTGGGTGGCTCAGTCATTTTAGCATCTGCCTTCAGGCTCAGGTCACGATCCAGGGTGCTGAGATCAAGTCCTGCATCAGTCTCCCTGCTCAGTGGGGAATAGGCTTCTTACTCTCCCTCTGCCCTTCCCCCTGCTTGTGTGCAGGCACTTTCTCTCTCTCTCTCTCTCTCTCTGTCTCAAATAAATAAATAAATAAAATATTTTTTAAAAACCTAAGAAAAACTAGCCTGGGTGGCTCAGTGGGTTAAAGCCTCTGCTTTCGGCTCAGGTCATGATCTCAGGGTCCTGGGATCGAGCCCTGAGTTGGGCTCGCTGCTCGGCGGAGACCTGCTTCCCCCTCCCTCTCTGCCTGTCTCTCTGCCTGCTTGTGCTCTCTCTCTCTCTCTCTGTCAAATAAATAAATAAAATCTTAAAAAAAAACAAACCTAAGAAAAACTAGAAAAAGCGAAGTTGGCTGCATTAAAATCTTTACAGGAGAAATAAATAGTATTATTTAACACTTTAAAAAACTTACCTAATTGTAAAATTTAAATAAGTATAAGTTATCATATGTCAATTATCCCTCAATAAAGAAAAAATATTAATACAAATAAAATACCTAAAACAGGGTTGGCACTTGGTAGAAATAAAGAAGAACCAAAAAACCTCATCCATGATCACTCTGCTCACATACAATTATTGCAAATATTTGGTGTATGTACTTTCATGCATATATAAGCTCATTTTGATAGAATTTTTAAAAGTATATATACTTTTAATTTACTTTTGTTATTAGAATTCCCCTTATAAATATTCCTAAAAGTGACTGTAATAATGGCATAACGTTCCACTGTACAGATGTACCATAACTGTTTTAACCAAATGTAACTTAAAATTCAGATTGTTCCAAAGTTTTTGTAATTAATAAGAACTTTGCATGACATATCCTTGAAAGATATGTTTTTGATTATTTAAAGACCTACTCTTTGTTCACATCTACAATTATTAAAGAATATACAGTATTTAAGGCACAGTGTTTTCTGCTAAATTGTTCCCCAGAAAAATTGTAACAATTTATCCTGAGAAAACGGTCATTTACTTCCTTCATGTGTCACATGCTTATTAGATATTTACTACGTGCCAGGAATTGTGTTAGGTGCTGGGAATACCGTGGGGAGCAGGACGGAAACACCTGGTCTCGGGGTGCTTAAATTTTGTCGGAGAAGATAGATATTAACACAAAACAAAACAAAACACTTTTTAAAAGGAAGACTCTAATATTCGGTCTCTATTTCTCTTTGAGCAGTAGATTCTTCTGTGAATTTATTTTTCCTCAATTTTGTTTATAGGTATTCTACCTTTAAGGCAAGATTGGAAAGGAAAAAATTCACAGGTCATCCTACCCACATCATCCCTAAATACTACAGTTAATCCATTTGTCAGCATTCACGGTTGTCTGTGACACCCTCACTCCTTCCCAGCCCAGGGCGTCTTTGTCACTTGGGTTTTTTTTTTTTTTTTTTTTTTTCTGTCATTCCTAAACTTGAAGGGTGGCCTGTATTGTGTCCCATATCAATTTCCCGATCTAGCCGTGGGGACAAAATTGTTAATGTACGGGGTGGCTGGGGAAGTTGCGAAGGTTGATCGGGGAGGTACCTTCTTGCAATTTATTTTGTGTTGGATCATATGTGACATTGACAGAATTGTGATAAGGGGAACTCTGGAGGGCGGGGTGGGGGAAGGGGGGTTCCCTGCGCCCCGCGTGGCAGGCTGGGTGAAGCCATGTCACCGAAGACGACCGGTCAGGGCTCCTCGCAGCTCTTTGGAACTTCGGGACAGGGCACTACACGACCAGCAGAGGGCGCACTTGTACCGACCAAAACCCGAGGTCCTGCGGGGGCGCGATTTCACCAAGTTGACGAGACCGCCAGCCCGGAAGCCGGGTCGGTTCTGGGAGGTGGACCCTAGAAGAGAGCTCCTCCCCGCCCCCGCCTCTCGTGTAACACCCTGATATTTAGCAAGTATTGGAATAAACGAGTGGACCGCTTCTAACCGCTTTTAAAGGATCTGTGAGATATTTTGCGAATGCGGAGTGTGGAAAAAACGACCGTATGCTGAGCACCCATGTCCTTCCCACCCAGCTCTGCCACATCCCGATTCACATTTTTTTTTTTTCTAAAGAAATAAAGCCTTTCAGATACTGCCCAAGGCTTTTTTGGATCCCATTCAACCCCATTTCTTTCCTTCTCCCCTCGGTGTTTGTCCCTCGAACGCACGGCCCCCGAGTATGAACCGCTGCATATTAAATATTTCAAGCTGAAGGATCTGAGGAACGGCGCGTGAGGGAAGAATTCCCTGACCACTGCCCCTTCTCCCCCCGGAGCAGGTAGTGAGACCTTCACTGGGGCGCCTGGGTGGCTCGGATGGCTGAGCGTCCGCCTTCCGCTCAGGTCGTGATCTCAGGGTCCTGGGGTCAGCCCAGCCGTCGGCTTCCTGCTCAAGGGAGAGGCTGCTGCTTCTCCCTTTGCCTCTCCCTGCTTTGTGCCCTTTCTCTCAAATAAGTAAAATCTTTTTTTAAAAAGACTGTATTTATTTATTTGACAGAGATCACAAGGAGGCAGAGAGGCAGGCAGAGGGAGAGAGGGAAGCAGGCTCCCTGCTGAGCAGAGAGCCTGATGCGGGGCTCGATCCCAGGACCCTGAGATCATGACCTGAGCTGAAGGCAGAGGCTTGACCCACTGAGCCACCCAGGCGCCCCTCAAATAAATAAAATCTTAAAAAATAACAAACAAACCCACAAAACCCTCATTTGAGAGATGCTCTGCCCACCTCAGGGGAAAGACATCTTTTTCTCTGAAGACTGAGAAACTTCAAGAGGAATCCAAACAGGCCTTATTAAATTTCTCCCAATTTATTACCCTTAACTCCTTCCCTTTAAGTCCTGTCGTATTTTCCCACAACTTTCCACTCTTCATCAAACCTGGTATAAAAATACGCAGGTTTGGGGCGCCTGAGGGGCTCAGCCAGTGGCGTGTGTATCTCTTGATCTTACCCGGGTTGTGAGTTTGAGTCCCATGTTGGGTATAGAGATTATTTAAAAATAAAAAATACTTAAACACTCAGACTTAACCATTTCTTTGGGGCCTCACTTTTTTTTTTAAGACTTTATTTATTTGAGAGACACAGTGAACGAGAGAGAGAGAACACGAGCAGAGGCAGAGGGACAGGGAGAAGCAGGCTCCATTGCTTGAGCAGGGAACCCAACATGGGGCTGGATCCCAGGACCCTGAGATCATGACCTGAACCCAAGGCAGAGGCTTAAGCAAACTGAACTACCCAGGCACCCAGGATCCTCACTTTCTTATGAAGGCTCCTGTGTCACATAAAATTTATGTTAAATATATTTGTGTGCTTTTCTCCTCTTAAATTTCTCGATGTCAGTTTAATTTTAAGGTCCAGCCAGGGGCCCTAGGAGGGTCAAGGAAAAGTTTCTTCTCCTACACTGTTCTCAGACATATGTATCTGTCTTTGCCACGTATAAACGCACTTATAAACAACATATAATACTATTTCACACATTAAATCCTTCTATCAACAGTATCATTTATAATAGCTCTTGCAGCTTATTTATTTTGCTTAATGTTTTGTTTTTGTGATTAATTCATGAAAATACACGTAGTTTATTAAAAATAAATACTCATTAAATAAATAATACTCATGAGTAAATAAATAATGCTCATTAAAATAAATAAATACTCATTTATTTTAAGCTACTGACACTATTCCATTGTAGAATTGTGGTACCACAATTTAGCCATTTTGGGGCTGATGACTGTTTTATTTCCTTTTTTTTTGTGATTACAAACAATGCTGCAATGAACCTTCTTGAGTAAGTCACTTTTCATACATGAAAGAGTTTCTTTAAGTATACATGGGAATAAAATTGTTGAGTTGCAAGGTACATGCATCTTTAATTTATTGGATACTTCTAAATTGCTCTGAATTTCTAAAATGCCATATCCCATATCCTCATCAATAATGGGTATTTGTGGACTTTTAAATTTTGGCTAATCTAATATATATATCTATATATATCAGTTTATATATATACTATATCTTATATGGATTATATTTAGATATATATAGATACCTATATATATTTGGATATACAGATATAATATAAGATTATATATTATATATCAGATTATGTATAGAGATTATATATATCATATATAGAGTATATATCAGATTATATGTAATATATATAATACATAGATTGTATATAGATCACATATACATATCTAAATATATGTATATAGATTACATATAGATTAAAAATATATATCAGATTATAGAGATTATATATAATATATAGATTATATATATATCAGATTAGCCAAAATTTAAAAGTCCACAATATGCATACATATATGTATACACATATACATATATATATAATGATTTTTCTTGTTTTTGTTTTTTGTTTGAATTAGTATTATTCTGATTAGTTGCAAAGTTGATTTTTTTTTCATAGCTATTTACTTAGGCTTCCTCTTCTGTTAATTGCCTGTTCATATCTTTTAGCCATTTTTTATTTGGGTTGATTGTCTTTTCCTTCTCTATTTGTAGCAGTTCTTGCTGCATTTTGGGTATTAATGCCTTGTTGGTTTTTTTTTTTTTTTTTAAATTTTATTTATTTATTTGACAGACAGAGATTGCAAGTAGGCAGAGAGGCAGGCAGAGAGAGAGGGGGAAGCAGGCTCCCCGCTGAGTAGAGAGCCGGATGCGGGGCTCGATCCCAGAACCCTGAGATCATGACCCGAGCCAAAGGCAGAGGCTTAACCCACTGAGCCACCCAGGCGCCCCTGCCTTGTTGGTTTTATGCATTATATGCATATATGCATTTATGCAGATATTGTCTTTTTAATTTTTTTAAGATTTTATTTATTTATTTGACAGAGATCACAAGTAGGCAGAGAGGCAGACAGAGAGAGAGGAGGGGAAGCAGGCTCCTCGCTGAGCAGAGAGCCTGAGGCGGGGCTCGATCCCAGGACCCTGAGATCATGACCTGAGCCGAAGGCAGAGGCTTTAACCCACTGAGCCACCCAGGCACCCCCAGATATTGTCTTTCTGTCTATGATATGACTTTTTCCCCTCTCTCAAGATTTTATTTATTTATTTATTTTGGTAATCTCTATACCCAACATGGGGCTCAAACTTACAACCCAACATCAAGAGTTGCACACCTCTGTGATTTGACTTTTAACTTTGTTTTTGCTGTCTTGTCTTGTCAAAAATTTTAAATTTTAATATGACCAAGGTTGTCAATAATTTTCTCTATGGTTTATGTTTTGAATCATGGGTAGGAAATTTTTTCCTTTCCCAAATTCATATTCTTCTATATTTTCTTCTAAAAAATTTAAAATCTCCTAAAAAATTTTAAATTTTGCCTTTTTCAGGGGTTCCTGGCTGGCTCAGTTGGGAGAGCGTGAGAATCTTGATCTTGGGGTTGTGAATTCTAACATCATGCTGGGTATGGAGATTACTTAAAAATAAAATCATAGGGGCGCCTGGGTGGCTCAGTTGGTTAGGCGACTGCCTTCAGCTCAGGTCGTGGTCCTGGAGTCCTGGGATCGAGTCCCGATCGGGCTCCCAGCTCCATGGGGAGTCTGCTTCTCCCTCTGACCTTCTCCCCTCTCGTGCTCTCACTCTCTCTCTCTCAGATAAATAAATAAAATACTTAAAAAATATTTTTTTCCTTTTTCAAAAAATATACCTAATATTTTGTGAGGTAAAGATTTAAAAATTGGATAACCAGTTATCTCAAAATTATATACTGAAAAATAGTTGTATATATGTACATTTCATTCTTTATACTTTGCCACATATTGTTTCCATATGCAAGTGCATATATTTCTGGATTCTCTGTTTTCTTCCGTCTGACCCTAAGCCAATATCATATGGCCTTAAAGTGATTTTTGATATTTTAGAATTTGGACTCTTTGTTTTTCTTCAAAATTTTATTGGTTATTTTAGACCCCTTTATGAATTTTGGGATCAACTTATCATGTTCTTCCAAAAGCCCAACTGGGGATTGAGAAAAACCGTAATTGCATTGAATTTGCAGATTAATTTAGGGAGAATTGTTACCTTCCTGTTTGTGAACATTCTGTACAGCAGTATACAAAATGTTATATTTATTTTGGGCTCTTTTAATTTAATTTAACAAAATTTTGTAATTTCTTCAAGCAAATCTCACACATCTTTTTTCATTATTTGTAGGATATATACACATTTATCTATACATCTATATATTTAAAAATTACATTTATCCTGCCTTCCTATATCCACTGTACCAGTGGATAACCAGCGGAGGAGGAAAAGTTGTTTTGTTTCTTTTGGTAGGAGTTTGCCAAGTAATGAAAGGAGAAGGAACAATAGAATTTCAGTAACACTGTTTCGCAGCCCCTGTGAATGAATGATCTGTAGCTGCGGGCTTGTGAAGAGATCAAGCAAACGTTGTGTCCTGATGGAAGAACACAATGCCTTCCAGGAAACAGTCTTGCTAAAAGGAAAAACCAAATCTGAATCTGACCAGGTCTCTAGACCTGAGCACTAACTTTTGTTTCCAGGAATAGAGAAGACAGAGAAACACATTAAACTGTACCATGAGGAAGCAACGGCAAAATCTAGATTGTGGGAAACTCCATAGGACAAGTGACTCAATTTCTTAAAAATAAACTAAAAGAGGGTAAAGGAAAAGAAATGGAGGGAGCCTATAAATTAAAGGCCACGTAAAGGCCACACCAACCAACTCCAAACAAACAAACTCTGAAACAATTATAATAATTACGAGACAATAATGGCATTGAAAATACAGAATATTCAATTATATTAAAGAATTGTTCTAATTTTTAGGTGCAATGGTGGTATTATGGTTATGTCAAAGTGTCTTTTCTTGCTTTTAGATATCTATACATATATACAAGTATATATAGGTAAAATGATATAAGACTGGAAAATTTGTTTGAAAATAATATGGAAGGGAGGAGTTGGGGATGTGGGGGAACAGTATCAGCCAGGAGATGGGTACGTGGGATTCTTGTGCTGTTCTCTTCGTCCTTGTGTATGGTTGGGGTTTTCCAGGATAACAACAATCCTAACATTGCATTATAAATTGTGCTTTATGTTTTGACATGCTATTGTTTCTCCATAATTGATTTTTATGTATTGTTCTATATTTAGTAATCTTGCTGGATTTTTGTTTTCTAATAACTTGTCCGTAGAGGCCCTCAGATTTTCCATGTAAGTAATTCTATTGTCTGGGAATAATGACAGTGTCATTTCCTTCTTTCTGTCTTTTTCCTTTCTTTTGGTTTCCCTACTGTGCTACCCCAATGTTGAAATAGTAGCAATGACAGGGGGCGTCCTTACCCTACCTAGTTCTTTGTCTCGAGAGAATTCTTGTAAAGTTTCACCATTAAAGTGGGATTTTACTGCAGGTTTTTGGTAGACACTCTTTATTAAAATTGGCAAGTCTTCCTCTGTTCCCATTTTGATCATTTTAAATCATGAATGGGTGAATTTCATAAATTTATTTTTCCTTTTGTATCCAGTGAGATCACCCGAAGGTTTTTCTCCTTTAATCTCTTGGTGTGAATTACATAAACAGAAGTTCCCATTATTAGACCATCTTTGAGCTCCTGGGATACATACATATATATATACACAGACACAGACATACACACACACATATACACACACACCATATATCAGAAAATATTATATATTTAAATATAAGCTTAAGGACTTGATTGGCTAATATTTTATTTAGGAGTTTTGCATCTTTGATCATAAGTGAGATTAGTCTGTAAATTTCTTTTCTTATGTTGTCCTTGTCTCTAATTTCAACTGCCTTTTTTAAAAATTTTATTTTATTTATTTATTTGACAGAGAGAGAGACTGCGAGAGAGGAAATACAAGCAGGGGGAGTGGGAGAGGGAGAAGCAGGCTTCCTGCCGATCAGGGACCCCAATGCAGGACTCAATCCCAGGACCCTGGGATCATGTCCTGATCTGAAGGCACACGCTTAACGACTGAGCCACCCAGGCGACCCTGCTTTTTGGTTTTGATGAATTTGGGTCTCAAGTTAGAAATAAGCTTTACTTCCTGGAAGGTGAAGAGAATTTTCAGGATCAAGGGGCAGCAGCTGTGTTCTGGGATTCTGGGGACTTCCCTGGGGTTTCCATTCTGAGTTAAGAGGAATGAGCCAGAAACATTCTTAAGGATGGACCACTTCCCACCATGAAGGAGGACTTTGAAATACTTTCCAGGAGCAAAAAATAAAGCTGTAACTGAGTGTGTAGTTCATCCCGGCTGCTACGAAGCAGCAGATTATTCTGAACCCAATAGGGGGGCTCCAGATCGCAGAGCCTGGCAGGCTACAGCGACTGTGTAGGCCTCACAGGGAGCAAGTCAGGAGCAAGGAGCCCCAACTGACATCAAGTCACAGCCCTCTGTTGAGGGTGGGTACCACTTTCTAGGCTGTAGGTTCTGGGGCCGTGGCACTATCTCAACTTCTGGGCACACACTTCTGATCTCTTTATTTTTTCCATAGCTTTAAGAGAAATTTTTGCAACACTGGCTACTCCTTACTTCTTTGCCCAGGCTGGGAAGTCATTAGATTTGCTCCTTCTGGAGCTTTTTATGGCTGGAGTCAGGAACTGCCCCTGAGGAAAGGCCTTTAAACCTCCCCTTGTAGCTAGGTGGGCCACTGGGAGCTGTGCTCCTAGCAGGCAGCAGTGGGCCCAACACTGAGGTCTTCTGTCC
The DNA here is from genome assembly GCA_003697995.1 of Taxidea taxus jeffersonii. NCBI lineage: Eukaryota > Metazoa > Chordata > Mammalia > Carnivora > Mustelidae > Taxidea > Taxidea taxus. Next base: position 6,136 of record RCUC01119685.1, on the reverse strand, counting down.
TTTCTTCAGGGTGAGGACCAGCTGAGCCAGCTTTGACCATGTAGAGAAGGGTAGTAGCAAAGGGGATTGCAGAGAGAAGGAATGGGGGCTGAGCTGTCCTACCCCTTGCCCGCCAGCCTGGACTATTCCACAAGGGAGAAGTAAACCTTCCATCTTATTTGAAGTCAATTTATCTTGGCCTTTGTTAGAATCAATATCCTAACTATTACACACACGTCTCTTGAATAAAGCTCTGAGCCTTTTTTCCCCCTTATAGAATAGAAATGGCTCACTGGCTTCTAAAGGTTTCTGTGAGACCTGCATTTTGTCCCCCCCCCCATTGTTTTAGGCTCTTCATCAGGGATCCTCTGTACCTCATGCAGGGCTCCCCAAATCTCCCACCCCTAAGAAAATATTAAGTTCTGCCTCACTCGAAGGGGTTACATCCCTGTTGCTCAAAGACACTCACAGAATGCGGAGGCCAATAAGACTGCTTCGTTCAGACTGGGTCTGTGGCCCACACTTGGCCTTAAGTAAAAGAAGGACTTACACAGAGGACTCACTGCATCAGTCCCCCGGGATCAAGCCCCGCCCTCCACCGCCACTGAGACTGATCTAGAAAGTGATCATGTTATCAATTTAGCACAAGCTTCTCCTGAAGAGGTGCAACTTGTGGCTACTAAATGAAGGTTTTTAAGAAACAGACAAAGAGTTAGCCTTTAGTGAGCACTTACTGTATGCCAGACACTCGTATATGTTGCATGTATTAACTCCTTTATCTCTCAGTCACCTTATGAGATAAGCAGTATTTGTACCTACATTTTATGGATGAAGAAAAAGATGCCCAGAGAAGTTCAGTAGCATACTCCCTGGCTGCAGTTAGTAAGTGGGGACCCGAGCCCAGGGAATCAGACTTGCTGTCAGTGCTTTTGATCACTACGACGCTGCCTAGGCAGTACCCCCTAATCCTTCTATTCCCATTATTTTCAAAAGAACAGACGAAATCAAGTTGCTGCTAAATCTAGAGTAATAAATTGTAGAAGCAAGGCCCAAGGCAGTGATTCGCAAAGTGTGGTCCCTGTGCCACCCCCATTAGCATCACCAGCGAACTTACTAAAATGGTAAATTCCATGACCTCAACCCAGATCTAATCGGAAACTCTGGGGACAGGGCTCCTAAACCTATTTTAACCAGCCTCTCAGGGGGTTCTGATGCACACGGAAGTTTGAGAACCGCTGGCCTCAGAAATAAACAAGAATTGAATTTTTATTCTTTCTTTAGGCCATGGGATTGCAGAAAAGAGGTAGAAAGGAAACTTTGGTATTTAACATGAGCAATTTTCCAAACCCTCTTTGGTTTGTCTGGTGAAAACCTGCATGCAGTCATCTCACCAAGCCTGAGATTCAAAGTGTTCTCAGGGGAGATGGCACTGACTCACTGCTCATAATTTAAGCATGAAGATCACTACTTAATTTAGTGTAGAAGAAAAATCCCGGCCATTAGATGTAAGACCTAGGAGGGGAAGAGTGCTCTTTAAATAGTTAAAAAAAAAATTCCTTGGCGTGCTGTCTTATTTTCCTTCAAAGATCTGAAATCCTTTTTAAACATTAGCATTTATCATTCAGGAGAGGCAAATGCCTTCTTTAATTTTCTGCAGTGATATTTCACTGCATTAAAGACCGTCTGGATAACCTTTACAGAACTCAGCCAGAGCCCGTCCCTCTGTCATGAGCCAGGAAGTCTGTTTCGACTGACTTGGTCCTTGCTTAGATTGGACCGTGTTCTGCACTGCCTAAAACGTCCACTGCACTTGGCCGAGATCTTGGAGTCTCGTCAGTGTTCACATTCTGCATATGTGACTTATGATAAGAAAGGTCTGAAGACTGGAACATGTTTCCTTGGCTATTGTCACTTGGCTTTGAAAATGGAGGGGGTAGGAGGCTTGTTTCAGCAAAAACTCTGCTTAAAAGCTCGACCAAGCCTAGAAATTGGGCAATCATAATATTTTATTATCTGATATGCAGAAGCAATGAAATGAAATTTTAAAAGAAAATTTTCAAATTTTTTTAAAGAAAGAGAGAGCACACAAGGAGGGATGGGGGGCAGAGGGAGAAGGAGGGAGAGAGGATCTCAAGCAGGCTCCTGACACCCTACGCAGGGCTCAATCCCATGACCCTGATATCGCGACCCATGCCAAAATCAAGAGTCCTATACTCAACCAACAGAGCCACCCAGGTGCCCTAGCAAAGAAATCTTCTAAAATGAGTATTAAAATTATTTTTGTCTAGAATGTCAACTGAGAGAAATAATAAAATATGTAAACAGAAAAAATATCAAGTTTAGGGTAAAATCCCAAATCCGTGACTTTGTGCATTAATCTCTAGTGAGCTCTCACAATCTCCCTCACCTCATGGGTTCTAGAGGATATAGGAAGAGTCGTGGTTTCATTTCACAGGTTGATAAACCGTGGCCATGAGAGGGTAGACAATCATTATGATATCCAAGTTAAGATTAATATTCCTGAAAGGGCTACTGGGTATGAATTACTTCATTTACTCCTCATGCAGCCTTTCGAGGGGAGTACTGTCTTCAGCCCCAATTAAGGACACTGAGGCACAGAGGGGTTAGGGCGGAGGCCATGTTCTCCACTCAGCTGGTCAGAGCTGCTGCTGCTAGCCTCTGTAGAGCACTTTATGTGAACCAAGGAAGGCACCCCAGTAGAAGGGCCAAGTAGGAAGAGGAGCCCCCAGTGCATGGAGACCCCCAGTCCTGAGCTGCTTGCCTTTGGGAACAGGGCATATGCCCCTATTTGTTCCCCTGCTGGATGCCCTTGTACAGCAAACAACAAACAATTCTTTCCAGCCAGCACTGTGTCTACCCCGTGGGAACACAAGAGTCTCTCACATACCAGTTTCCACTCCCGCTAGATGCAACAGGATAAAGAACAGTCCTGCTCCCTGGGGCTACCCAAACGTGGCATCACGCAGATACACGGGTGACCCCCGGGAGGAGCTTAGAGTTGAGCTCAGGTCTAGGAACATGAACTATGCCAAAGAGCCCAGTTCTAGGCTCTAGTATTTCTGAGAATCGTCAGTATTAAATGCACTATCATTCTTGGAGGAAGCCACACTTGAACAGCTCTGGCCACCCAGGGTGGTGGGCAGCAAGGTCTGGGTCTCTAAAGATACTGGTCGCCGCCTCTGCTGGAATATTAACCTTCTGGGCAGGGAACCTTGGCTCTTACACCGGCATATCTGAGCCCGTGGGCCAGCAAGGGGATCAGAGACTGGGAGGGGCTCATACAGCCTGTTCCTGATGCCCCAGAGTCTCCATTCTCTGTCATCAGTCTGCTGCCTCTGGCAGGACAGGAATCTTTCCGTAAGCCCAAGGACATAAAAGCACGTTATCATCCATTGGTCTGTGATGCACTAAGAACCGTCAGCGTCCGAAGTCGGCATTTTGGCATGTTTTCTGACTTCTGGCCCTGACAGGAAGTGGAAGGGCCCCTCGGCATTAACGTCTTGAACCAGGGCAAACCTCATCAGACAATTATTCTGAGAAGATTTAAAACCCAACCCAGCTGTCTCTACCTTGGTCGTCTTGATGATGCTCTCCGAGGGTTCCTCCTGGTTCTTCATGATCATCTATTTCGTCTCCATTTTCCTATGAGGTTAATGCATAATAAAAAATACGTAAGGCAAAATAAAGGCAAACATCCCTGTGGTCCATGCCCTTTGGTAAAAGGAAACCAAGTTTTCTTAGTGTTTCTTCTTTGTCAGCTTATTTTAACTTCTAGGGTCCAAGAAGTCTAGCAGCAGCGGGAAGGAAGCTAAAGAACCAGGTGGGCTTAGCTGCAGTGTTGAGCACCGGTGGGGTCTCAGTTGTACATCTCTTGTGGGGGGGCCTTGCCCATCCATGAGGACAGGGCTCCATGCCTGGCCTTAATTGAGTGTGAGGAGAGGAATGCCACACGCCAAGGCCAACTCGCGAAGGAAGCAAGGTACTTCCAAGGACTTGATGGATGACTGGGGTGATGAGAGCAGACTCTGGAAGAATGGGAAGGGTGGGATGAATCAGAATCCCAGGGCCTTGAAGGTAGATTAAGGGCTTTGGTCTTTAGAACAAATGGAAGGTACTGAGGGTTTAAGGAGGGGAAGCAAAACCGTCAGATTGGCCTTTTGTAGAGCTTCCAGGATTAGCACGGATTGGGTTTCTTATCACATCTAATCCCTTCTTCCTTTTTTCTCCCAGTCATACAAACTGGTGCCATCCACCATCTAGAAATCTCCGTCCTAACTGGCTGTGCAGTTAGAATTATTTGTTATCAAATGCCCGAGCTGCTTTGGGAAGATACAATTAATTATCTGCTAATTTGTTTGACATTCTCTCCTTACTCTATAGCTTTGCACCCTGTGTGTTTCTCACTTGTTAGCTTCCTGTTGGTAGCCGATGAGATAGTCTGACATAAAGGAGCTGGAGCTGGGGTACCTGACTAGCTCAGTTAGAAGAGCATGTGACTTGTGATCTCAGGGTTGTGAGTTCAAGCCACACATTGGGCATAGAGATCATATAAATAAATTACTTAATTAAAAATAAATAAATATGTTAAAAAAATAGAGCTAGAGCAGGTAAAAGATTTTCTTTTTTGGGTTTTTAAACTTTTACTGATTTATTTTCTAAGTTTATTATTATTATTTTAGTAATCTCTATACCAAGGTGGGCCTTGTACTAATCTCTGTATCATTCCAATTTTAGTACATGTGCTTCTGAAGCAAGCACAGTGATTTTCTTTCTTTCGGATTTCTCATTTTGGAGACAAAGCAGATTTGGCCTTGGTGCAGTGAAAAACATTTATCCCTAAATAAATGGAAAGGTTGTTTTTTTTTTTTTTAAATAACAGCAGGAAAACCCACCTCAGTCACTGTAAACTGTTAAGTTATAAGAGTAGAAAAGAGATAAACTGAAAGACAAATTCCTGTTTATATGTCCTTTTAATCTACAGGAAATTGGATTGAAAGGGAGAAACAAGCTTGTTCCTTTGGGAGAATTTCAAAGACCAGAAAGACAAATCTTCAGTCTTAACGACCTGTAGCTATGAGCCTTCAGGGCAAGCAAAATGTTCATTTCACAGATGAGGAGATGGGGGCAGAGGGAGGGACTTTTAAAGAACCTTCTGGCAGGTCCCTGTTAGAAAAAGTAGTCTGAATTTGAAATTCAGACTGTTGCTCAGAAAACTATCAAAAAAAACCCCAAACCCTATCATGTTTTAGATAAATAAACACACGCAATAAATGACTTATACCGAAGGCCTAAGGTCATTTGCTTTAGCAGATTTGAAACAACCTACAGGTGCTACCAAATGATGACTAGTCAAAAATTACGGTAATTCACACAATGGAATCTTATATAACTGCGAAAGCATTTCTTTATGAATTAACATAGAAAGAACTCTAAGATCTACTAAGAAAAAAGATGTAAGACTCTGAACGATGTGTATGATATTAAAGTGTGTATAAAACACGTGTCTGTGCATTCTTCTACGTGTACTGGCTTGTGTATGAGTACTACTGGTCAGGAAGGACACACAAGAAGCTAGCCACAGTGGAACCCAAGGGGAGGGGAGCTGAATAGCTAAGAGACATACCCTTTCATACTTAAATTTTTGAAGACCATCTGAGTATATTTCAAATTCAAAATTTGAATTAAAACACTAAAACTACTGGGCACCTGGGTGGCTCAGTGGTTAAGCATCTGCCTTCGGCTCAGGTCATGATCCCAGGGTCCTGGGATTGAGCCCCACATCAGGGTCCCTGCTCAGCGGAGAGCCTGCTTCTCCCCCTCCCACTCCCCCTGCTTGTGTTCTCTCTCTGCCTGTCTCTGCCAAATAAATAAATAAAATCTTAAAAACAAAAACTCATATTACTAACATAACATTGTAGGCCAACTATACATCAATTTCAAAAAACCTAAACCAGGGGCACCTGGTGGCTCAGCTGGTTAAGCGTCTGTCTTCAGCTCAGGTCAGGATCTCAGGGTCCTGGGATCCAGCCCCGCTTCCTGCTCTCTGCTCAGGTGGAGTCTGCTTCTTTCTCTTACTCTCCTTCTGTGCTCTCACTCCCTCTCAAAGAAACAGATAAAATCTTAAAAAAAAAAAAAA
>RCUC01119684.1:0-10373 GCA_003697995.1 Taxidea taxus jeffersonii | reverse complement strand
GTAAGCAGGTTTTTATTTTTAATGTAAGTAGTTTTTAAAACTCCTATCTCTCCCTCCCCAGAGTTAATTACTCTCTTGAATTTGTGGTGCTAATCAACACAGTGCATGTTTACTTATATATGTGGATATTCATAAACAATATACATGGGTATCTGTATGCCTATTGCTAAAATTTGAACTGTGTGGTATGCGTACTGCATTTTCTTTGTGCTCAACAAACTTTTATTTTAGATTTATCCATGTACCTCTAGATTAGATTATTAAAGGTTTGCTTATATTAACTATTTTATTTTTTTATTTTTATTTTTTAAAAAGATTTTATTTATTTATTTGTCAGAGAGACAGGCACAGCGAGAGAGGGAACACAAGCGGGGGGTGGGGGCGGTGAGAGAGGGAGAAGCAGGCTTCCCGCAGAGCAAGCAGCCCGATGTGGGGCTCGATCCCAGGACGCTGGGACCATGACCTGAGCTGAAGGCAGACACTTAACGACTGAGCCACCCAGGTGCCCCTATATTAACTATTTTAAAGTTGCAATACAACACCATATATATTTATGTATATGTATAATATTCTCTTGTTGATGGACATCTAGGTTGATTTTTTATTATTAAACACAGTGCTGTTGTGAACATTTCTGTATAGATATCTTTGAGTACATATTCAACAGTTTCCCTGGGGTATATACCTAGGAATGCAATGGTTCCATGGTAGGGTATGTATATTTTCAACTTTGCTAGATATTGCCAAATTGCTTTTCAAAGTGGTTATGCCTTTGAACGCTTCCATTGCTTTCTATCCTAGCCAACTCACAGCATGGCAGACTTCTTTTCAGCAGTTTGATGAGTGTGGTGTATTGCTTTTATTATCCAAACAAGCAACCAAGATAGGAAAGAAACCTACAAAGTATTTCCATTAAAAGAAAGTAACACAGGTTTGAAGTAAGACCTATCTGAGTTCGAACTTCGGCTCTACCCCTTAAAGCTGTGTTACCTTGTGGAGTCACCCAATACCTCTGAGACTCAGCTGTGTCACCGCCCCCGCCCACCCCCCCCCCCCGCCGCGTCACACAGAACTGCTGAGATGAAGCAAGACCAGCATTTAGCAGAGCACACACAGCAAAGGCTCAACCCCCCCAGCAGCTGGGAAGATGATTTATTCTCCATTCAATTTGCTAATTTCAAGCAGGGATACAAAGGAGCAATGCAAAAAAAGCCAAAAGGCAGACCGAAGACAGAAGAGAAGAAACAGGCCAAGTACTTCACAGATAGGACATCCTGTCCTTGAGGAGTGGAATGAGCTGTGCAGGGGCTGAGGGAACCGCGTCTGCCTTCTGCGGCAGAGAGTACCAAGCAATGCCATTCTTGTGGTTCATTTTATCAAGCACACAAGAGTTCTGGACCCCACCTAGGGGTCCCCTCTGGCCCTACTTTACGGGTAAAAACAGGGAAGGATGGGACTGTAGAAGCCCCAGCTCACTCTGCAGTTGTGTGGTCCTTGGGGCAGGGGGGAGGGGGGGGGGGGGGGGGGGGGGTGGGGGGGGCGGGGGAGGGTAGGGAGGGTGTGCATGTGCAGCAGCAGCCCTGACAACTCCAGGAGAGAGGGGGAAAATTAGTAACATCACCTCTTGTCATTTCTACGGTGCGTCTATACATCCCATTTGAACTTTGCCACAATCTCCCGAGATGTAGACAGAGCAGAAAAGGAGCCTGAGGTTCGGGACAAGCAAAATGCCTTTGGATTAGGAAGACATTTGGAACTGGACCTGCCCAGATACTCTTTTTAGGATGCTGCATTGTGTCTCAGGAGGACACCAGGCCAGGCTGGGGCTGGGAGCGTCTGCAAGCTCTGGGAATAGGACCGGGGGACAGGGCTGGGAGAGCAGAGTGGTGGATCAGTGTGAATCGGCAGCCTGACCCAGTAAAGATGCCAGGGCTATTCTGGGTGGCATGCGGGAAGAAGGGGCTGGGGGAGGGGAGTCTGTAATTGGGACACCAAATTTCCTATCTACTCCCTCTTCTGCCCCAGGCCTACTTTCCATGATTGATCCCTCTCTAGTAAACGGGTTGTGGCTGACTGCCTGGAGCAGGGACCTGGCTCTGCCTAAAAGCCCCCTCAACAGGGACCCAGAGTAGTTCGAGCCCCACATAAGGACTCTGCACTGGGCCTGGAGCCTGCTTAAGATTCTTTTTTTTTTCTTTTGTTTAAAGATTTTATTTATTTATTTGTCAGAGAGAGAGCACAAGCAGGGGGAGCGGCAGGCAGAGCAGGCAGAGGGAGAAGCAGGTCCTGGGTGAGCAAGGAGCCTGATGTAGGACTTGGATTCCAGGACCCTGGGATCATGACCTGAGCCAAAGGCAGATGCTTAACTGACTGAACCACCCAGGTGTCCCACTTAAGGGTCTTTCTCTCCTGCTCCCTCTGCCCCTGGCATACTGTCCCTCTGTCTCTAAAACAAAACGAAACCAAAAACAACCCCACCCCCTGCAAAATAAACCCCTGCATGCAGTCTGGGGGGCAACTCTGTGCAAGCCTAAGTCAATATATAGGGACTGAGTCTTCCCAAAGAGTTCTGTAAAGAAAACACCACACAGATAAGCCCCAATGGGAAGCTTTTGAAAAATGGTCAGTTTTCAGGCTTTCTGATGGCAAGGAAAACCCTGTTTCTCTCTTTGTACTACTTTCCTCAAGCAAGACAAGACGGATGGTGGGGGAAAGGAGAGAGAAGTGGGAAAAGGGCCTCACAAGCCACTAAGCTCTCCTGTTCTGCCCAGAACTGTTTGGGGGTGGGTGGGTGGATTGAGGCACACAAAGAGCAGGTCAGGAGCACAGCTTCGCCTTTAAAGCCAGAGAGACAGAAAACAATGGCTAGGAAAGCCAGCAGGCACCCGGGATATATGGGAATTCTGTTCTTGCAACGCTCAGTTTTCAAAATAAAAAGTTAAAAAAACATGCCTTCTCAGAGTCTCTCATCTCATCTCTATCTAATGGAAAGAAATTCCCCCACCTGCAAATTTTTTTCTTTTCAAAGCTTTTATTTTGGGGGCTCCTGGGTGGCTTGGTTGGTTAAGCACCTGACTCCAGCTCAGGTCACGATCTCAGGGTCCTGGGATTGAGTCTTGCTTGCAGCAGGGAATCTGCTTCCTCTCCCTCTTCCTCTGCCCTTTACCCTGCCCCCGATCTCTCTCTAGTAAAAAAAAAAAAACTTTTATTTATTTATTTATTTATTTGAGAGAGAGAGCATGAGAGGGGAAATGGTTGGAGGGAGAAGCAGACTCCCTGCGGGGCTGTAAACCTGATGCGGGACTTGATTCCAATACTCCAGGATCATGACCTGAGCCAAAGGTCATGGCTTAACCAACAGAGCCACCCAGCCGCCCCATAAATAAAATTATTTTTAATTTTAATTTTTTATTTATTTGACAGAGATCACAAGTAGGCAGAGAGGCAAGCAGAGAGATAGAGGAGGAAGCAGGCTCCCCGCTGAGCAGAGAGCCTGATTCGGGGCTCAATCCCAGGGCCTGGGATCATGACCTGAGCAGAAGGCAGAGGCTTTAACCCACTGAGCCACTGAGGCGCTCCCCCCATAAATAAAATCTTTTAAAAAAAATTACTTTTAAGTAATCTCTACACCGAACACGGGGCTTGAACCCACAACCCCAAGATCAAGAGTTGCATTCTTTACCCATTGAGCCAGCCGGGCATCCCTGTAAAACTTCAGTTGAGAAACTCAGAATTCTAAGTACAAAATCAATGACCCTAGAGATCAGAAGCCTCACCAGCATCTCTCTCCAGGAGAGGGCATTAGAGTAGTGGCTTTCAAGCTGGGCTTCCTTGCAGAATCACCTGGAAGCTTTGCGTAAAGTCCAAAGTGACACCATTGAAAAGTCCTCTATTCATGAACTTGCCACTTACAAAGCTGCAATGTGTTAGCTGGGGTAGGGCCACCCTTTTATTCATTTATTTATTTTTAAAGATTTTATTTATTTATCTGACAGAGATCACAAGTAGGCAGAGAGGCAGAGAGAGAGAGGAGGAAGCAGGCTGTCCGCAGAGCAGAGAGCCCGATGCGGGGCTCGATCCCACGACCCTGGGATCATGACCCCAGCCTAAGGCAGCGGCTTTAACCCACTGAGCCACCCAGGCGCCCCAGGGCCACCCTTTTAGACAGCAGACCGAATAAATAGGCATCTGATGTTCCGGGGAGAAGCCAGAGACCTTTATAGCTAGCTTCCCACCTAGTGCTGGGGAGAATCCTGCGCTATCTTGTCATTAATATTTCTAAGATAGAGAGAGCAAAGAACCCCCAGGAAAGTGCTTTGGTATCCAGCCTCCTAAACAGCTCTGTACAGATTTTCAATTAAGGGACTGTGGTTAGGCTGAGTGAGGCAGTCAGTCCCTCTGTGGGGTTTGAGGAGCATCTTATTCTTCAGGGCCACCAGCAGAGGGAGCTACACACCCAGCCGGTGGCTGCAAACTGTCCCTTTGAGCTGGGCTGTGGGGAAACAGGTGGAAATGCTGAATCACCAGGCTGAGCTGCTGCACCAAGCCTGGGTCACACCTCTATCATTTCCTGATCTGATCACTTCCCTGCATTCCTGACTGGGCTGTGAGCTCTGACCACGTCTGATTTACCTTCTCTCTGGAGAGTCCTGTACACACAGTGCCCAACACAGGAAGGCAAATATTAACTATTGTTGCTGTTTTTGGCACCTGATGAATGAATCTTCTCCAGAATGACGGAATGTTGTCATTCACTGGGACTGCCAAAAGGCTGAGACGCTCTTCCCTTCCTTGGGTCCCTCGTGGGGCACCTGAGACATTTTGTTTTGGGCAGAGCACCGTTCCTTCGTGAAGACCCCTACGTTGGAGAAATCCATCCTCCAACTGCATCTTTCCTACCCGTCTCCAAATCCACAGAAAACCGCTGTCACCGCAGGCCCCTGGCCACCCGCAACCTGGGGTGGGCCCAGACCAGGCGGTGAGGGACTCACACTCCGGCAGGCACAAGTGGCTGGAACTTCCACTGTTCCTCCTCACAGTCCAGGAAGAGCCGGTTCATGATCTTGTTCTTCTCCTCAGGGGGGATGAAGTTCTCGATGATCAGGTACCTGGGAGCAGGAATGAGGTAGAGATGGGGAGCTGGGGAGGGAGGGAGAGACCACAGGAGGCATGCGAATGTTGGAGCAAGAAGTCAAGAGGCAGAGGGAACAGAGGAGATGGAGAAACCAGATGGCTGGAGAAGAGAGGATCCCTAGAGCAATCACTGAACTTGAAACCCCTGCTTCTGGGGCAAAGACTGTGGGCTCAGGGCCCGAGGGGTCACTCCTGGCCAGCACCCAGCATGCACTTTGGGGGACTCATCACTGGGGCAGGGCAGAGGAAGGAGAAGGAAACAGAGGCAGTGTAAGCAACTCGTCCTCCCCCCTCAGACACGTTTTATTTCTAAGGGACATGGACTCCTGGGGGAGTAGACGGCTGAAACGAGGCCTTGAGGAAGGAATATGCCCCTCAGAGAGAGGCCAGGCAGTGAGGGCCAGCAGAGGACCAGAAATGCGAAGAGGCGGGGGCCCTACTTGAGCTTGAGCTCCCGGGTCTGCTCATTCTGCGCCTCCTCCAGGTCCTGCCGAACGCGGATGTACTCATCGTGCTGGTCCTGGATCTCTGCCTTCACCGCCTGCAGCTTGGCGTAGAGCTGCGTGGGGACAGGGGCCGCTCAGAGGCTGCGCCATGCGGTGGCGAGGCCCCCACCCCCCCCCCCCCGACCCTGCAGGCTCAGGCTCCACCAGCTGAGCCCAGGGCGAGGCCCCTGAATCTCCTTCCTGCTCCACCACAGACCAGGGTGGGTTATTCTAAGGGCTGCCCTGTCTCTCCTCCCCTCTGTTACCTGTTCCCTCTCCGCGGCTGTCAGCCTTGTGGAAAACTGGAAGGGACACGAGAGACCTTTTAGTCCCAACACCCTCTTTTGATAAAGGAGGTGACTCGGGGACACAGTTGCTCAAGGTCACACCACTAGTTATGAGAAGAGTCCGGATCAAGACCCAAGTACAGAACTGCCATGCAGGACTCTGGGAGGGAAGGGGGCCTAAGCCAGTTTGGAAGGTGACCCGTCCCACTCTTCCCTCTCCAGGATCATGATCTGGCTTTCCTGGACTGCTGTCCCACTCCTAACCGGCCAAGAGGTAGATACGTCCCTGGAAACTGCCACTGCAGCTGGGCCTCCTCCTGGCCTGCTCTGGGCCACTCACATTAGCAACCCAGTGGGTTTTCCAGGTTCTTCCCAGAATCTGGGCTGGAAATTGCCGCTCCCTGTCCCTGTCCATGCCCTTCCCTGGCCCGGGACTTTGCAGGGTTCTGGAGATCAGTTTCATTCCTTCCTGTGTCCACAGGGGCCTGTGGCTCCCCTCCTGAGCTCCCCCAGGTTTGTGTCTCCTCAGGCCTCCTTGACACTCCTGTCCTGGGCCTGGCTACCCAACTGTGACTCGCTGGTGACACTGCGCAGGGGAAGTTACCCACCGCCGTCAGGATGGCAGCGGGAGACTGGAGGTGAAGGCCTTCCCAGCCCACCAGGCCCAGCCTGGCCCAGGAGAACAGGCTCTAGTCCACTCCAGCCCCAGACCCCTGCCTTCTTCCGCTCCTCAGGCTGGCAGCCCGGGCAAAGTCACTCCGGGCTTCAGTGGTTTGAATAGGGGAAGGGGCCCTAAAGCACAGACCCCCTTGGGTGGGGTTGGTGACTGCCTTGGGCCGAGGCTGCCAGGCCCTCAGCCCCCCACAGCCTCTCACCTTCTTGAGCTTCTTGGTTTTGACCTCCACCTCCTGCTGCAGGGACGTGTAGGTGCCCCGGAGCTCCATGGTCTCCTCGTCGCGGAGCAGCATCTCTTGCTGCATTTCCCGTTCACGGCGTTTCTAGGCCGAGGCAGGGCACAGGGGCTCAGTGGGCCAGCATGTCCCAGGGAGGGCCAAGGGAGCTCAGGGGACAAGCTCACTCTGCCTCTCATGGGATCTGGCTCCACTGTGGCCACAGACACCGGGAAGGAGAAGAGAGTGTCCCATGGCCCGTGGCCCCTGCTCCCACCCATCATCAGCGGAGCCTCTCTGAACCTTCTTAGCTCATGTAGCCATGTCTGTGCCAGACTCTGCCCCCCGGGGATGGAGACCCCAGCCCGAACAGCTGGCCCATTCCAGGAGTATCAAGCCAACATAGATTCCCATCATACTGGCTTCCCAGCTGCCTTGCCTTCTCCCCATATGGCATCACAGATGACTGGCAGGACCAACAAATTGTGGTTCTTGAAGATTCAGGACATTGTCATATGGTTGGCAAAGAACTCACACCTTTGAGGAAGGCCTGGGAGTTAACACAAGGTGTCCTGTAGCTGCTGACGTCATGGAGAACCACCACTTCCTCTCACCCCTCAGCTGGCAGTGCCCCTGACAGAGGCAGGCTCCTGGGCTGGGGGACCCATGGGACCCAGGGCAGCGTGTCTGAGGTTCTTAGCACTGTATCCCAGGGACTCTGAGTCCCTGACGGCTCACTGCCCTGTGTCCTCCAAACAAGACCTCAAGGCCATGAACTCCCATGAGACCCGAAGCCCCCAGCCCTACCTGCTCCGCAATCTCCTGCCTCTTCAGTTCCAGCATCTTCTGCTGCTCGTTGGTATGATCCATGATGTTCCTGCCCCCGATTAGCAGCTTGCTCTCCATGGCCTGCGGACACAGAGGGGTTAAAGAGATGGGCTTTTCAAAGATGGCCACAGCATCACTGAATCACTGACTTGAGAGGTTTGCTTCCCTGCTCTGTGGTCCTTCCAGGAGTGGACCAAAGATGTGTCCCTGATGGAGCCTCGCGGCCCTCACCGAGAACAAAGTTGCCCCTCCAGCCTCCTGGGCTCCCATCATCAAAGTTTTTTTTTTTTTTTTTAAGATTTTATTTATTTACTTGACAGACAGAGAATACAAGTAGGCAGAGAGGCAGGCAGAGAGAGAGGAAGAAGCAGGCTCCCTGCTGAGCAGAGAGCCCGATGCGGGGCTCGCTCCCAGGACCCTGGGATCATGACCTGAGCTGAAGGCAGAGGCTTTAACCCACTGAGCCACCCAGGCGCCCTGGCTCCCATCATCAATAAGACCATTGGGTGAGGCAAAGAGAGGGCATCCCTCAGGGAATATAGGCATCTGATCTCTTTTCTTTGGATACAGCTGGAAGGTTGGTTCACTGTGCCTGGGAGGGGCATGCAGGAGGCTTTTGAATCCTGGCATTTAGCTCCTACCCGGTGTTCAAGAGTGGGGAGCAGTCACTGGGCAGCCCAAATCTTTAGCTAAGAGGCTCCTGACTCAAGAAGAGGGCTCTCAACACAGGTGTAATCTTCAGCTGACATGGAAAGCAGAAGCCTCTGCAGCACCAAGGGGCAGTGTGAGGCCCCAGAAGCTGCATGAGCTTTGGGGATGGCCAGAGAGACAGGGGTTCGGCCCACTAAATGCAAGGCCTAGACCAAGGGTCCCCTTCAGTTCTCACATCTGTAATATCAGAATGGCCTCTGTTGCAGGATGGCTGACAAATATTGCTGAGTCCTATTTTTGAGGGGCTGAATTCAGCCCTTAACAAACATGATCTCCATCCTCAGCCTGAGAGAAAGCTCCTGTTACTCTCCCCACTTAACTGAAGAGATGGAGAGTAACTCGCCCAAGGTCATGCCACCAGTGAACGAAGCGGTAAGATGTGAACCCACCACCCCCAGCCCCACTCCATGAGCCCCGGTGCTCAGTACAGACCAGCCGTACGGATAATAGATGCGTATAAACTGGGTAAACCGGGACAACGTGCAACGCAATCTCACTCCTGCTCATCAGAGGGTGCTGCCCCCGGGCATTCCAGCTGTCCTCTGATTTCATCGCAGGCTTCCCGGAAGGTTGAAATCACCTTGAGCCACCGAATGATATTGGCTGCGTCCCCACTGGAATTTTTCCCAGTGGGACCAGCTGACCTGCTTCCGGCTCCTAAAGCGGGGGCTGCTGTCACGGTGTGGGGGCAGGGGGCCCCTCTGCCACCTGTGGAAGCTCCATCAGGGACAGAGCAGGACAGGGGTGGAGGGCTGCTTTTGGGGGGTCGGGGTGGGGTTGTGTGAGGATGCCATTGGACCCTGTGTGACAGCGGGCCATTGAAGCTGCCCCATGCAGCCTCCGAGGCCAAGGGCAGAGTTCCTGCAGAGCGCGGGGCCCTGGAGAGATGCCTGTCCTCACTGCCACTCCAGCCCCCGTCACCAGCTGTGCTTACACCTCCCCCAGGCCTTGCTCTGGGATGCTGTCTCACCATCTGGCTCACCCCGACAGCACAGGCCTGAACCCATTCCAGATGCTTCCTTCTCACTCAAGCCCAGAACCTGCACAATCTTTTGAGTGAACGAGGCCTTCAATTTCGTACCCTAAGCACCTTACCGCCCCCCTCCCCAGGCCCTGCCTTGCGTGCGTCTCATGCCGCCCCTATGTTGGGCCATTCATCAAATCCCACCAAGTCTGCCTTCTTGTTAGGGCTCCCACCATTCACCGCTTTCCATCTGCGAATACACCTGCTGACTTCACCGCGACCCTCCTGACTCGCCTGGGTCGTTGCCCTCAGCTCCCTCCCGCCTCAGCTTCCCCTTCCATCCATCTCCCCGTGACACCCGGGGGCATTCACCAGAAACATAAGTCAGAGTGTGCCTCTCCCCTGCTGCCAAGTACCTCAACAGGCAAAGAACATCCGTTCTTTGCTAGAAGAAACCCAGAGTCTGCTGCGGCGCCCTGCCCCGTGGGCTGGCCCAGCCTTCCAGCCTCCTCTTACTGTTCACTCCCTCCAGGCGTTCTAGCTCCCAGAAGAATTCCAGCTCCTGGAACGTGCTGGGCCATTTCACAACACTGAGCTTCTCTTCCTACTCCACGTCTGCCTGGAAAACCACTGCTTATCCCGCAAGACTCAGCGGGAGCGACTTGGGATGCGTGCTCCAATTCCCTCACATCGGCCCCTTTCCTCCTTTGGTCCCCCTCAATAACCAGGACACATTCCTATTATTTTCCCCTCATGGACCATTATTACTTACATCCTGTCTCCCCTGTGAGCTCCTTCAGGGCAGGGATCATATCTTAGCACAGACATGATCTCGGGGTCCCAGGGCTTACCACAGAACCTGGCACATAGTAAGTGCTCAATAAATGCTTGAGGACCTGAAAGGAATCCCTGGGGTTGTGGGGCAGGAGTTCCAAGTCTTTTCCTGGGCTCTCTCATCCAGAATAGAACTGACCCTTTATCCCAGCTTCTCCTTCTTCAACAGAAAAACCCACATTCACTGTTGGAGGGCAAAAGGGCAGAGCAGCAGGGTCTGTGCTTCTGGGAAACCTGGCAG
>RCUC01119683.1:0-21707 GCA_003697995.1 Taxidea taxus jeffersonii | reverse complement strand
GAGGTCGAAGAAAACAAACAAGGATGGTGAAAGAGCCCTGAGCCACTACCAAATACCAAATCCAAGGGGAGGGAACCCTTGTAGGGAGGTCCACCTGGCAGGAACCTTCGTAGGGTAATATAGCCACTGTCAACCTACGGCCCAGCAGGAACCAGCCATAGTAAACATCCTGGTGTCTCTCTCCTCCCTCCAGTCTCTGGATAGGGCATCCCACTGGCCAAACCAAACCAGTGACCATAAGGCCAGGGAGGCCCGTCTGCCTCAGGGGCACAGAGCAAGTGGGTCTGGAGGGACAAATGAAAGTTCTCCAGGCAAGAGACACTGTAGCAGAACACATGCAAAAGAACGGACATTTCCTGGGTCCTGGAAATGTCTGGCTCAGTCATTCAGGTCTTAGTTTTGGCTCAGGTCATGATCTCAACATCGATCATGGTGAGCCCCACGTCAGGCTCTGCACTCAGCATGGAGTCTGCTTCAGATTCTCCCTCTCCCTCCTGCTCACCCCCCCAAATATATAGATAAAATCTTTTTTTTTCTTTTTTTTTTTTTAAGATTTTATTTATTCACCTGACAGAGAGAGATCACAAGTAGGCAGAGAGGCAAGCAGAGAGAGAGGAAGGGAAGCAGGCTCCCTGCTGAGCAGAGAGCCCGATGCAGGGCTCGATCCCAGGACCCTGGGATCATGACCTGAGCTGAAGGCAGAGGCTTTAACCCACTGAGCCACCCAGGTGCCCCATAGATAAAATCTTAAAAAAAAAAAAAAAGGAATGCATATTTCCAGAACTTTCCTCAGAGGCAACAACTATCGCTATTTTGAATCCATTTGCCTAAGCAAAGACTTTTCCACCCAAAGACAATGTATTTTGAAAACTTCTGAATTTTCCCTTTGCTACTTCAGCGTGGTTTCATGCTATGAAAAAGAATTACATTAATCCTTTCTAGAGCTGAAACTCAGGAAAGATGGATGTCTTTCCTGACATTCCTGACACATTCCAGTAAAATAATGGACAGTCATCAGGAAAAGGCTTCCTAAAGCAGTAGGAAAAAGTTTAAGTCCATAAAAGTTATCTCCCTAGCACCGTTTCTTCAGACTGAAAAGATTTATCACCAAAGGTAAGATTTGGGGTGCGTGGATGGCTCAGTCCGTTGGTCATCTGCCTTTGGTTCAGGTGGTGATCCTGCGGTCCTGGGATCGAGCCCTGCCTCCGGCTCCCTGCTCTGCAAAAAGCCTGCTTCTCCCTCTCCCTCTGCTGCTCCCCCTGTTCATGCTTTCTCTCTGTCAAATAAATAAATAAAATCTAAAAAAAAAAAAAAGACTAAGATTTGTTGGAGCCTCCACTGAATTTGATGCCAGTCGTCCTCATATGTTAAACAATTAAATTATATTCCCACAGTTGGTGGATATAAGAGACTTTCCTTTTATGATTTTGTCTTGTGGAATAGCTTTGAGTCTGTCTGCATGATTTCCATACCTGAAATCAGGATTAGAGATGAAGAATCTTTTATATTATTATATAGGAAAGAATTATGTGAAGAAGCCAGCTCTAACTCAGAGATAACTATATTTTAACAAAGCAGAGAGATTCATAAATGACATGTAGATTTGTACTAACATAATATTCCTGGAAGCTTCACTAATCAGAAGGAAAAACCTCCCACAAAGAAAACATTAGCAATTTAATCACCAGGTTACCCTTTACAACAGATACCTGATAACACAGCGGTCCACAGTCATTGTCACTGAAGCATGATGTTTTTCTTATGTTGCTATGTTAAGAGACAACGTCTGTCACCATGGGAAAGAAAGAAAACAGTCTTTTAGAGGAAGGTATACTCTTGCTCAAGAACTGAGAAACAGGGCACCTGAGTGGCTCAGTCAGTTAAACATCTGCCTTCTGCTCAGGTCACGATCTCGGGGTCCTGGGATCGAGCCCCACATCAGGCTCCCTGCTCAGTGGGAAGCCTGTTTCTCCCTCTCCCACTCCCCTTACCTGTGTTCCCTCTTCGCTGTGTTTCTCTCTGTCAAATAAATAAATAAAATCTTATAAATGAATGAATGAATGAATGAATGAATGACTCCTGGGTGGCTCAGTGGGTTTAAGTGTCTGCCTTTGGCTCAGGTCATTATCCGAGAGTCCTCAGCAGGGAGCCTCTCCCTCTCCCTCTGCCACTTCCCCTCCTACTCCTCTCTCTCCCTCTCTCCCTCTCTCTCTTATAAATGGATAAAATCTTTTTAAAAAAGAAAGAGTTGAGAAATAGACCACTTTAAAAAAAATACATTAGCTTTCCATCAGAAAGCCTCACGTACTGTAGAAGATTGCCTGAGCAGATGCCGTACTGTGGCATGGGTCAACAAGAGAAAGGAGGTTTTTTTGTTGGAGATTAGTTTCAACAGGGGAAGAAAAGAAAGGTAAGATGTCCATTCAGAAACACTTTTGTTTGGACCTCGGACCTAGAACTTAAATTAATACCGTTGTAATCAGCCCATTATCATTTCCTTTCTCAAATGCATGTTTAAAAATTATTTTGTCCTATGAAATACAAAGTTCTGTTTAACTATAGTAAAATCCTCTTTTATTTGACTGTACAATGCCTAAGCAGGCGAAATGGTAGACTACTTAAGTTAACATACACAAAAGCAGTAAAGATGATAGAATCTACATTCCCCCATTGGAATTTCTCATCTGAATTTTAAAAAGCTAGAATGAGAACATTTTAAAATATAGTTTCTCTTGGCCCTAGGAGTTAGGTATTGATTTATTTTCCTGAGATTTATAGCCCTCGTACTTGAAAAGAAAATGAGGGTGGAGATTGTGACAGAAATTATTAGAGACTCTTTTCAACATCCGTTCTCCTTCCTCTCTGGAGCAACAGAACACAGGTTTCTAATGAAACTGTTACTCGGCTAATGCCTTTGCTGTATTTCCAAGTCTCTGTTGTAGATAGACGTGGCCATGTTATTAAGTTCTAGCCTATAGTGAGTGTGTATGTGTATTTTGTGTGTGTGTGTGTGTGTGTGTGTGTGTGTGTGTGTGTTTTGTGAGGGATTTGATGGCAATTTCCCTCAAAAGGAAGGAAACAAGCCATCAGCTCACCCTATCTTCCTTCCTGGAGTGTGGATGTGATGGCAGGAGCCCCTATGGCCGTCGTGAACTATGAGGCAATTTTGAGGATGGTAGAGCAGAACGATAGTTCATGCATGGTCTGCCTTCTACCAGACATCTCTTACATGGGAAAGATACATCCGTCTTTATTGAAGGCGCTGTTATTTGGGGATTTTCTTTTTCAAACAACCTGACAGAATGTCCACTTCCTGAAGTGGAAGAATCACTCTTGTTCCTTTTCCTGCAGCCTTACATTTTTATTATCTAACACTCCGTGTTTCTTTTGGGGGAAGAAACACTAGTGAGCGGCTGAAAGAAAGAGGGGGAAAAGATCATTGCAAAAAATGTTTAATTCTCAGAAGATGCCAGAGATAACTTTCCCAAGTCTCCAAAAAGTGTCTGTTTCAAGAAGAACTGAATTCATAAACATTACAGTTTAAAAAAAAAAAAAGGAGGGGGATTCTAACCAGAATATTTTTTATATGACATTTTCAAAGCTTAAAATAACTTCTAAAATTGAATCTTATGCAGGCAGATTTTAACCGAACAGTTTGTGCCATTGCACACTACTCACAACTCCTTGTAATCCGGATGGAGCCATGGGTGGGATGACAAGGAAGGTGACGCAAAGGACAGATGTGGTGCCTCGTGTCCCCTCCTTCTCCTCAGCTTCTTGCTCTGACGTCACTTTCCCAAACCCCAACACTGAACATTTTAATGCACCCATTTTCTATCAGCATCACCCCCTGACCCTTTCTATCCCTCTTCCGTGCTTCCATTTTTCTGGTTAGTACCCACCACCTCCACACGTGGGGTCTAATGCAAGGTTGGTTGCTGCGTTGAATTTCTGAATTAATTTTATCTCTGCATTTGTGTTTTATGAGTGAGATCTGATGGGTCAGTGGAGTATGGCCCTGGATTCACTCACCGTCTAACCTCCCTCCACCTCTTCCCGTCCCCAGGATAGGTGCTCAGCTGCCCAATCCCCCGACCCAAGTAGTGAGCACCTCTGCCCTCTGCCTTTGTTCTTGGTGGGATCCTGGATGCAGGCACCCAAAGAATCAGGTAGGTCACATATGCCCTGTGTGCCGAGTCACCAGGCAAGACCCCAGGCAACTATGGGGTTTGGCATTCACCCCACAAAAAGCCCCATGTCCAAGAGACATTAAGTATGACATTAAATAGGAAATAAAGGAAGCTCTGAGGGGTGGAGAGAAAGAAATCATGGGTGAATAAGGAAAAGGCTTTTGAATGAGGAACCTGCATTTTCACATCACACTGGGCCTTGCAAATGACATAGCTGGCTGTACCTAGCACTGAAGAGAAAGGGGCCAGGGAACAGGCTCCACAGGGCGTCCTGCCAAGCCTACCTAGTCTTGTGGCACAGCACCCCTTAGGTGCCGTCCTCCGTACCCTGCCCCTGTCCGCCAGCAGGTGCCGAGCGCAGGAGGCACAGAGCCCCCAGGCTTTTTCTAGTTCTGGTCAGTGAGTCTGGG
This sequence comes from Taxidea taxus jeffersonii, assembly GCA_003697995.1. Taxonomy (NCBI): domain Eukaryota; kingdom Metazoa; phylum Chordata; class Mammalia; order Carnivora; family Mustelidae; genus Taxidea; species Taxidea taxus. The sequence goes on along the minus strand of RCUC01119683.1, from coordinate 17,107 downwards.
GGTAGCCTCTCCCACATGCATGTGTCAGGTTCACCCTGATGCTCTTTTGGACCAAGCTCTGTCCAGATGTGAATGTGTGGAGGTGGTGCTGTGCCAGGAAAGGGTTAAAACCCAGCTCTCCAGGAGTGGGAGCCCTGATTTGCAGGATTTGCTGGCTGTCACACCAAAAATATCTGCACAGGGCTGATTCCGGGCTACCCATAGCTGATAGCCAGTTCGCAAAACTCTTGGAAGCTTAACAATTGACGCTCATCAGCCAGCGCAGGCTGCTGCCCCTTCCTGATTGGAGGGGAGAGGACAGAGAACTCGCTGCGATTGCACCTATAATCTGGAACACCGTGGCAGATAATTCACAAGAAACAAACAAACAAACCCCAAAGAACCAGCAAATGAGAAAGATCCTCAAAGTGATTATGAAAACACAAATAAAACAGAGGAGTATATTACTTTTTAAAAATCAGACTGATAAAAACACTAAATCTCGTGGGGGTGAGATACATGACCGGAAAGAGCATAAATCCGTGCAGATTTGGAAAGCACTTTGACAGCGTCCAGTAAATTCAAAATATGTATCAAGCTTGCAGCACCTCTTCCAGGTTTGCTCAGGGAAACTGCCCTACGCGTTGCAAGGATGTTCACCCCACAACATCACAGAGGGTGCCCTGCCCCATCACCCAACTTCAACAATTATCAACTCCTGGCCAATCTTGTTCCAGTTTTATCCCCATCTGCTTCCCCACTTCCCATACGATTTTGAAGTAAATCCCAGACAGCAGCATATCATTTCATCCATAAATATTTCTGCATCTCTGAATTAAAGACAGACACCTGCACAGGCTTTTGCTGGTTATGCAGGAGAGAAATTCCAGCAGAGTGATCAGGGAAGGGTGGATGAAAAGGCAGAGATAATTTTCTGAGCACTCTGGGGTTTGGTTAATTCAAGAGTAATGTTTCAAGAACATTCCCTGAGGAAATTGTCCCTGTTCCCTACCAGACACAGAAGGGTGAAGGGAGAGCCTTCTGGTGCTTGGCAGATTTGGAGGTCAAACAGAATCTGTGCTAGGTAATCAGCTTAGTGGATGATACACGAAGACCTGACATTTGCATGATACTTACTAATTTCCGTGTATGGGGTTATTGTCCTGTTTTCATAATGTCTCCCTTGAATATCATACTTTATTGTTATTATTTGAAAATAGGTACCTGATTAGTTATACTCAGTCAATAAAAATAGCAAATGTAAAAATGACCACTGAGAGGTCTTTAAAATGGTAGTGACCTTTGATTGCTAAATTCATTCCCACCTCTGAACTTTTGTCTTGATGTAATACTTCATACTTGAAAAAGTTACACTAATAACAGTGACTTTCCAGATAGTTTATCAACATAAATCGAAAGAATCCCTCTTTCCAAGTTGCTGCTTTGGTCTGTGATTTGTGGAAGGAGCTTCAGAATTTTGTTTTAATCCAAAAATGAATAGGCCAGAGGATGAAAAGGAGAAAAGGAAAAATGAGACAGTTTCTCACGTTAAGAGATGCTGTATCAAAACCTTAGTAAACTGCTCTATATTTAGTTTCTGATTAAGTGCTAGAAAACTCCCAGAATACATCAGAGAACACCATCTCCCTGTGGAACATGGTTTTGTAATTCCTACACGCTACACACAATCCTCAAAACCATCTCCTTACTCACTGTCACTAGGTACAAATCATTACTGACTCATTAGATCTTAAGCAGCAAGCAGCCGGTGGGTACGGAAGACAGCAAGAAAGTGCAAAAGCACCGTGGTTATCCTGAAAATGCAAGGATCTGCTTAGCTTTTCAGTAATAGTAAGTCCACAGCTCACCCTACAGCCTGTGCTACCGTCCACCCAGAGCGACGGCAGACATGCAATGAAATGGCAGGATGGGACACCGTTAGAGCAAAAGAGGCAGAGCTGCTGCATCCCCAGCTACAGAGCAAGAGCCATCCTCCTCAATGGAGCTCTCCCCATCCCAATCCTTAAGCAACTTTGTACCTTCCCTCTCTATAATCTGCAACTCCTGCTCGTCTCTTATAAGCCCCTAAACATTGTCTTTATTGATTTTGTTTACTTCTAAAGACAGTGGTTTGACTTCAAAATTTCATTATGGCATTTAGAACCAGGGTGAAATTACATATTTTATGGAAATAAATGCTTGTCTTTCATCCTGACTCAGCTCTTGGGGGTGGGGGGTATGGAGAGGATGGGGAATGCTCCCAACACATTGACTCGGCCTTCATGGTTTTTGTCCAGCAGCAGGAAGAGTGGGATGGTCCAGACTGGGACTCTGGGGTCACCCACCTATAATACTCACCTATAATACCATCATAATATTGAGCCAGACACTGCATCAATCAGCCTCTGTTTACCCATCTGTAAAATGGGAACAATAATAGACCCAAATGAGGAATGGGTGTCACCCTGACCTTAGAAGCATGACGGAGAGAGCTAAACCCAGGACTGAGTATCCCAGAAGCTTCTACAGTTCCTCCTCAAGCCCAGAAGCCACCTCCAACTCCTTCCCCACCCACAGCCAACCAGCGACTTCTCCCCTGGCCTCTTTTATAAAATAAATGGGTTAGAGGAGATCATGAATAAATTCACTCTGGGTGTAAAATTCTAGTAACTTCTCCTGAAATGACTGACCCACTGTCTCCTGTTTTTATGAGACAATATTGCAGATCCTGGGGAATGTGAAATTCTGATCAGGTAACAGAGCCCCCACTTCAGCACATTAAATTCACATGTGGGGATCCCCTTAAAGAGTTCTGCAATGAATGAACCCAGAAGGGGCTGCCGGATCCCCTGATTTAAAAAAACACAGTTTTTATAGAGCCAAGGGGAGGTGACCTTCCTTTCACCTGGCAAGAAAGGATATTTATAAGGCTTTGCCATGATCTTTCAAAGTCCGTATCCTTGCATTTGTGCATGGAATGGACAGCCCTCCCTAAGGGCTTAAACTGGGCAAACTCATGTATCTGTTAACCTTTATTCGTACCATATTTGACTATTTGCAAGGCATTTTCACAACCATTAGCTCCCACCAGAGCTAATTCATGCTGAATCTAAAACATTTTCCAGGGGCGCCTGGGTGGCTCAGTCATTAAGTGTCTGCCTTCGGCTCAGGTCATGATCCCAGGGTCATGGGATCAAGCCCTGCATCAGGCTCCCAGCTCAGTGGGAAGCCTGCTTCTCCCTCTCCCACTCCCCTTGCTTGTGTTCCCTCTCTCTCTGTGTATCTCTCTGCCAAATCAATAAATAAAATCTTAAAAAACAAATAAACAAAACAAAAAACGTTTTCCAGAAATCCTAACTATTCCAGAGAACGTAGGTATCTCCAACCCATCAACACTGAGGCACCTGGACTGGAGCTCCCACCAAAAGATTATCATGACAATTTTTGAGAATGTATTTTTTCCAAGTACATTGTTGAGTCTTTTGAATGTGAATAAGATGACAGATTTTGTGGTGTTTAATATGTGTGTTTTTTCACATTTAATGTCTTTGAATTCACAATGCATCTCACAACACAGCCTTAGCTTTCTGTCCTAATCCTGTGTCCTGGGTTCAGTAGTGTCCCCCAGAAATTTACGTCCACCTGGAATCTTGGGATGTGACCTTATTTAGAAACAAGGTCTTTGGAAATGCAATCAGTTATGATGAAGTCACACAGTTTGGGGGGGGCATCTACTACCACGATGACTGGTGTCCTTAGAAGGACAGGGACACACAGAGACACAGGGAAGAAGTCCATATGATAACAGAGGCAGAGATAGAGGTGACGTGTCTGCAAGCCAGTGGGCGCTAAAACTTGCCAGCACCCAACAGAAGCTGGGAAGAGAGGAAGGACGCTCCCCTAGATTCTTCAGAGGAAGCATGGCCCTGCCAACTCCTTGATTTTTGACTCTTAGCCTCCAGAACTGTGAGACAATGTCTTTCTGTTGTCTAAGCCAGTCAGGGTTTGGTACTTTGTCAGGGAAGCCCTCAGAAGCGAATACACCCTACAAAGCGTGTACACGTATGTGTGTATGCACACACAGACATAAGACGTAAGTGAGTTTGGTTTTCATTTCCCTTTCCTCACTCACACGGGAAGGATGAAGAGAATTACCATCTCCCGAGCTGCCAAGCTCACACTGTGCTCGCTGGGCTCCCAGAGGCCAGCTCATGGATTCCCACAATCCCCGCCCCGCCCCCTGCCCTGGCCCCGCCATCAGTACCCATTTACAGAGGAGGACCTGAGCACAGGGAGGCTAAGCTGGGCTTGACCATTAGATCCTGGCAAAGAGAAAGTCATGGATTTTGAAATGAAAAGCACAAACCGGGCAGCCATAGTGTCAGTCTTCTGCTCGGTACAGAAGAAACAGTGTCACGGGAACTTTCCTTAAACTCAGTGTGTTGAGTGTTCTGAACTTGTCTTTAAAGGATAAACCTTTGCCTTCTCTGTCTGCTCTACAGTCTAAAGTAAGAGTTGAGCGTCTAGGGAACAGTAACGATGGCAATAACCCATCCTTGGAGCTGAGCTTCAGCCGGAATTCTGGGAGAATCTCAAGAGGCCAACACCCCTGGGCTTCCCTTCCTGACAAGTCCCTGGAGCCCCAGGTCCTCTGAAGCTTAGTCTTCTCTGCTCAGCCAGGGTGCCCCTACCCCTCCTACCCCTGCCCCGTCCCAGGGCTGCCCTGCTGGTCTTAGGGCTCAGCAGGCAGAATGTGTTGCTATTTGCACGTGGTTCCTTTTCAAGGAAGGAGGGACAGACAGAAGGAAGACAGAGAGGAAGGGAGGGCTTAGCACAGGTCCTGGAACCTAAGAGCTTCTGTCACCCCACATCCAGGACATACGTGTCAGGCCTCGGAAAAATGCTTCTGCACAATTCCTGGCTGCTGTCCTTGAACAGAAGGTGGCTAAGCCTGATCACCTTGGAGATCTGTGGTTGCAACATTGGAGACAGACACAATTCCCAAAGAGCAGAAGGGATTTAGCCAGGGAAAAAGACTGAGCAAGGGAAGAGAAAGACAGATTGGTCAATCTGCCAGATCTTCAAGCAGCATAACTACTACAGAATCTTGCAAAGAGAAGCATCATTCCCCAGTAGTCCTAGATGCCTTTTTGTCCCTCTTCGTGTCCTAATTCAGGATAGGAATGTGTTCACAGATGAACACAGTCTTCACTGGAGTCGCTCACGGTGGCCAAGGAACACCATGCCGTCTCATACCACTCATGTCGTTCTGACATGTGCTCCTAAGTACCTCTCAACGTCATCTCGTGGAGCACAATGCCAGATATTAACCGGAGTCTACGGATCTAGATATTGAAGAGATGGGGAAAGTTGCAGTATAAACGATAGCAGTTTTTAGGATGAGATTCAACACGCTGCAATCTTTTCTGCAGTAGAGAGAACTTGTCACAAGTAATCCGATGCAAGCTTGATTCTGACATATGACCGCACCGCTCATTTCTGAATCTAACTATTGCTGTAATAATCCTACTGACAATTTCAGTTGCTATGGCTTCACCAGGGTGAAGTTTCTCCAAATTGAAATTTAAAGTTTTTTTTTAATTTGAGAGAGAGAGAAAGCGAGAGGGCACACAAGAACTCAATGGGGGAGGGGCAGAGGGTAAAGAAGACTCCCCGCCAAGCCTGGTGTGGCGCTTGATCCCAGAACCCCAAGATCATGACCTGAGCCAAAGGCAGATACTCAACTGACTACCACCACCAGGCGCTCCTCCAAATTGAAATTTAAATTTAAAAAAAAAAACTACCCAAGAACTACAATGACTCAATTAAAGTTGTCTAAATTAGTACGACTACTAATAGAACACAAATTATCTGAAAATTTTGCCTAGAATAATAATGACTTTGCTGCAATACAGGAAAGAAAACATAGCAGCACAAATACAGAATAATTTATGAATTTTGTCTGTATCACCCATACACACATCACTGGCCCATTAACAAAGCGCCTAGAGGTTTACAATAATAATTCAAGTTGGTTTCTTTGATATTTTTGCCCACTTTCCCCAAGTAAAAGCCATGGCTTTATAAATAGAAATGTTTTGTTGTTTTGTCATTATGAAGACACGCTGGTTGAGACAGGGGGGTAGAGCATATTTTTGTGTATCAGTCGGGGGACTTGTTGATGACTTTTAAACATTTGGACACATGGCATGTGGGCATCCACTCCCACTCCTGCCCTGGGCCCTGCAAAGGCCCAGGCTGGGGGCCTCCAGTTTCGGCACATACACGCAAGAATGGGCGACGGTTCCATTATCGGTCACGGGAGCTCTGATGCATCTCCAAGCGGGGGTGGGGGGACGGGGAACCCCTTTGGCCAAAGAGCTCAGAGAAAAGCCTATCTAGGGGGCATGTTAGGTAGAAGCTACTCCCCAGATGATGCATTTCTTTTGCATCATCATTTTCTTCTCCTCCCTCTGGGTCATTGTACATATCACTCCAAGGCCCCAGCTACTGGTTCTGGGTCTTAAGAGAGGGTAGGACCAGGAGGTGGCCAATGCGGCTGCCTCGAGCAAGGATGGGCCTCCTGGAGCGGGTGTAAGTGGTACGATACTGGAGGAGCTAAAGTGGGGTGAGCCCACAGGAGCGCCCTCGAGGCGCTGCCCAAACCCGATGCTCAGAGGACCTGACGTTCCCTCCAAGCCCCAGGAACACGAATAAGGTTGTAACGTGGGGGTTGGGGGCGTAAGAGTAGACCTAAAGGCAGAGGCTCCAGAACAGCCCCTAATACCTGACGCAGAGCTGGAGTGTCCTACTCTAGGACGACAGCATCAGGCAGGATCCTGGAAGGTCCCATCCACTCCACGCAGGTGAGGCGTCTCATTCAACCACGTTGGCTAAGGGTGAGCAGACATGGCCACTGAGCTCCCCTCCTTCCCCAGGCCACGTCCCGAGAGGGCATGAGGGTTCCTCCTGTGCGCCTCTAACAAATGCATCTACACCCTATGCCACGTGGTTGTCCCGTGGCTGAGGGGTGAAGGATCAGGGTGGAAAATCTGGAGCCCTAGCACTCCCTTCCTGAGGTGGCATCCATCTCCCCTGACCAGGGGTGGGTTCTGTGGCCCTGCAGAGAGGGGCACGTGCTGGGCATGGCTGACCCTGGGGTCGAGAAGCTGCCACTCAGGGGAGCCGCAGAGGGGAAGACAATGAGCTAAGCCAGTGGTAGTGAGTCTTTGGAGATTCCTAGTCCCCAGCCCCGAATCCCAAGGGACTTTCCAGCCTCAGCAGGGTTTGCAAGGCCGACATCTGGCAGCTGTGAGTTCAGCATCCTTTGCTCACAGGGGTTCTCTGGCCGTTATCACAACTGATCGAAACTCGGTCGGTTGTCAGAGTCAAGAGGCTGATCAGACTTGGGTTTGAAGTGCCTGCGGGCCACGGAATCACCCCTCAGATGTCCCCAAGCAGCTTCATCCACTCAGAACCCAAACCCACATGGAACATACCATCCCCTCTCCCAGAAATCGCAGCGTGCCAGCATTTCCAGGCCATTTCCAGCACCATGGCAACCCACACACGACACATAGCAGAGTCTGGAGAAGCTAGACCGTGAGCCCGCGGCCCAACGCGAGAGACTGAGCTGCGGCATGTGGACAAGAAGCTCATTCACCAAGGGGATTCAAATTAAGAATTTAAGACACAAGGACTTGATAAATTCTTGACTTGATGACAATTTTTCCCCATGTAATCTAGAAGAAGCAGGGTCACCGCAAAGTGCCCAAAGATGTGAGGTCCACACCAGGCATTTTTCCTGGGCTCTTAAGAAAGCAGCTCAAAGCCTCCTGGGTGGCTCAGTCAGTGATCAAGGGTCCTGGGATCAAGCCCCTTGTTGGGCTCCCAGCTCAGCAGGGAGTCGGCTTCTCCCTCTTCCTGTGCCGCTCCCCCTGCTCAAGCTCTCATGCGTGTGTGCTCTCTCTCTCTCTCTCAAATGAATAAATAAAAAATCTTTTAAAAAGAAAAAATGAAAGCAGCTCTCAAAAGATGTAGAGGAGAGCTGCATGTCTCAAGGGCCTGGAAAATCCTGGCTCGGCTCCTACATCACTCCCATGATGAATGGTGAAGTCCAACAGCAGCAAAGCCACACAAGGACTTGGCCAGGGGACAGCGGCCGCCTGCAGGAAGGGGACCTGGGAGCTTAGAGGGCCTGTGCCAAGGCCCTGTATGCCAGACCTCCACAGTCTGGGGGCCACGCTGGGCAGAGGAACACAGAAGCCCGACGCCGAGCTCCCAGCTGGCTGCACACCCCAGACCATCTCTCCTCCTTGGTCCTGGGTGGCTCGTGCCTTTCCCCAGAGGCTGCGGCTGCCACCACCTTCGTGGTTACTACCACCACTTAGTTGCCTTGAGCTTGTGTGTCCCTCCAGGCTGTGGCTCTTGAGGCTCTAACCCCTGCTGTTATCACAGTTGAGGGGCCCAAAGGTTACAGAGGGTTTTGCTGAGAACTTTGTTTCTAGCTCCTCCTAAGGCAGCAAGCAGAGGAATCTGTCATGCCAAGAAAGAGAAAAGTGACAGAGACGTGCATGAGGAGACCCCAGGCAGATTATAACCACCACGACGGGGGCTCCTGGGTGGCTCAGTTGGTTAAGTGTCTGCCTTTAGCTCAGGGGATGCTCTCAGGGTCCTGGGATCAAGCCCTAGTCAGTGAGGACCCTGCTTCTCCCTCTCCCCCTATTTGTGCTTGCTCGCTCTCAAATAAATAAATAAATAAAATCATTTTTTAAAAAATAACCACCATGATTAGGGCGCCTGGGTGGCTCAGTGGGTTAAGCTTCTGCCTTCGGCTCAGGTCATGATCTCAGGGTCCTGGGATCGAGCCCCGCATCAGGCTCTCTGCTCAGCGGGGAGCCTGCTTCCTCCTCTCTCTGCCTGCCTCTCTGCCTACTTGTGATCTCTGTCTGTCAAATAGATAAATAAAATCTTTAAAAAAAATCACCACCATGATTATGCTTTCAAGATTGCTCTGATCTTGAAGGTTATCTTCATGGAGTTAGCATGCTAATGACTCACTTCCTATCTGTGCAGGAGGCTCAGGAGCTCTTGAAAACTGTCCAGCCCCTTCCCTCTTATCTGCCCATAGCAGTGGTTAGACCCTCCACCTCTGACTTTCGACTTCACTGGGTTCCTGCGTTTGTCCCTGGATGGTCTCTCTTGTCAGCCTCTAACAGCTGATGATACACTGGACCATTTACCTGGCTTTCCACTGTAAGGTTCTCCCACAGCCCACCCAACCCTGGCTTTTCAAGGAGAGAATCAAATAAAAGGGATCCTCATTTCTGGGGCACCTGGGTGGCTCAGTCTGGCTCTTGGTTTCAGCTCAGGTCATGATCCAGGTTGGGTCAGGGAATTAACCCCCGTGTCAGGCAGAGAGTCTGCTTCTCTCTCTTTCTCTCTCTCCTGCTCCCTCTGTCCTTCCCCATGCTCGTACTCTTTTTCTCGAATAAATAAATGAATAAAATCTTAAAAAAAGAACTTATTTCTTACAGAAGACCTAGAAACTACAGAAAAAAATAAAGAATAAAAATTACCTACAGACCCCACACCAAGAGAGAATCACCAATGACATTGTAAGGAATTTCCAGAAATGTATTATTTGAGGGTACCATTACTGGACTTGATGTGTGTATGTTTATGTATACATTCTGGTGTTTGTTTACTCACATTTATCATCTCCACATATGTGTGTATATGTGCCTACAAATTCCTTTTTTTTTTTTTTTTTTATTTATTTGATAGACAGAGATCACAAGTAGGCAGAGAGGCAGAGAGAGAGAGGAGGAAGCAGGCTGTCTGCAGAGCAGAGAGCCCGATGCGAGGCTCGATCCCACAACCCCGGGATCATGACCTGAGCCGTAGGCAGCGGCCTTAACCCGCTGAGCCACCCAGGTGCCCCTACAAATTCCTTTTTTTTTTTTTTTTTAAGTAAGCTCTACACCGCAGTGGGGCTCAAATGCACAACCCTAAGAGCAAAAGTCGCATGCTGTACTGACTAAGCCAGCCAGACACCACAATTCTTTGTAAACATTTTACTAAATAACTGCATGAGATTCTGTTGTAGGAGTATACCAGCAGTCAGCCACTCCCCTACTGCTGGACATTTAGGTTGTTTCTGAATTCGACATTTTGTAAGAAGAAACCACCTTGAAGGTCCTCTCCAACGCTCATGCTTCAACATACCTAAGAGCGTGCTTCCACAACACACGTTCCGTTCTCAGTTCCTCTATGAGAGAGGGGAGTAGCTCGTTCAATTGCCCAGAGTTAGACTCTAATTTAGATCAACATTTTACCAAAGATCAAGGTCACCGGGCCTCGGAAGTGGGCACTGTGCAATTCCTCCTTCATGGCCTGACTCAAACAAAGGCAGCCATCTTGGCTGCGCTACTCTACTCCTTCCCCTGGTATAAAGAAACCTGGGACTGTCATTCCTGTGGTTGCTGGGTGGAGTGGACATGAAGTCGGTTCTACCTTGTCTTGCTGCACAGTGCACCTGACCATGCGGAGGCTATATCTAGATTAGGCATGAGAGCAAAGAGCCTTCAACCCCAGGACTGTCCCTGTCCCCCAAGATTGGGGGAGGGAAAAGGGAAGGACAGTAAAGGAGCAAAAATATATTTTTACTTTTGTGTTGTTCTCTTTCAGCAGTTTAATGCCCTCTCTCCCAGCAGATATCTAAATGTGGACTCCTTATCTCTTGGGATGCATTGGCGGGGTATGTGGTGGGGGTAGGGGTTCAAGACCCACTTGCACCTCCGACCCTATCCTTGACATCACACAGGTCCTGGATGCAGGGAAGGCACGGTCATGCTGAACTCTCCCTATGCCCCTGTCCCCGTCCCTGCCCCTCTCTTCCAGGGGTACAGTTGGCACAATCAGACCATCCCCAGAGCTTTTCTGAGTTTATCACTAGTACCCCTGGGGATCTGTGCAATTCTGCAGACACCAGACGGCTGAGCTGGCAGCCTCTCTTATGGCGAGCGCTCCACTGCCTACGGTGGTCTTGTCAGTAGGTTCGAGAAGGGGAGGGAGTGGAGAGACCACAGCACCCACTGCCCCCAGGCCAACAGCCCTTCCCAGCCCATCCTCCTGGCTGCCGCTTGCAGAACCAGCTGGCACCCCCCCTCTCCCCCTCTGCTGCTGCTTCTGCTGTGATGAGCCCCATTCCTTTCTCTGGAATGGGGATACTTGTCACTCACTGACCTCTCTTCCTAGACAGAAAAAGTCATGTAAGCAAATGAGACCACATTTCAATCGGCTACTGAAAGTCATTTGACTGCACTCGTTGCAGAAAGAAGCTTTGTTTTGTTGTCATTGTCAAGGTTGTTTTCACAGCGGGATAAATAAAACAGAGGAAAGCACCCCCCGAAGTGGAGATTCCATGTAAGTTTCTGCGACTCCATGGTCACCGTCCCCAGAATTCTGTTCTCAGCAGCAGGGCCGTGGAAGGAGCCAAGTGGGCAGAGAGGAGCAGGAGACCCAAGCCACGGGTCTAGCGGGACTGGGAGGGCTGGCTGGAAGTGACCAAGGAGCTTCGTGCCAGGACTTCCTGGAAGCGGGTTGCGAGGGCAGGTGGAGGAGCTTTGGCCGCACAGAAGCCTCACCAAGTAGACACGGCTCAGGCCGGTGCACAGCGTGTGCTCAAGAAAGTTTCGAGTCCCACATTAAATTCAGACAAGAGAAATTTCGGTACCGTAGGCTGCTTCCAAGAAATTTCGTGCAGTCACTATGAAGACAAACAAGATTTTTTTCCCCAACAGTCTGAAAATGAATTCTGAAGCAAGAACATGAGAAATTCAGTAATGTTGGGGATAATATTTCATAGCTCAGAGGGCCAACTTTATATTTAAAACCACTGCTGGGTCTCTGGAAAACACAAGCGCAGCAATGAAAACATTGTAAGAATAGGAGAGGATTCAGGATATAATTTCATTTAGCTCTTTATGAAGTAAAAAATAGCAGGAGGATTTCTGTGTTGAACTGATGGATTGAACACATGCATCTACGTTCACGTCCCCCTGAAATCTCCAATAAGTGGATTGAACAAAGAATAAAGCGAACAAAAATAGAAACTAATAAGGAGAGAGAGAACAGGGAAGGGAAACAGTGACCACATTTCCAAAGCTGGACATCAAGCTGCCCCTGACAGGAGACCCAAGAAAGCCAGTTCCTACCCAACAGTGAGAACAGCTGAGAGCCCTTGGTTTATATGTGGAACCTTGAAAAGGCATTGGAATGGGCAATACCAAGGACTCTGGAAGTAGAGGAAAGGGAATGTGCTGGAGTGAGGGCTGGCTGGAAACTGCTTGGTAATCACGTGGATTCCCAGATGCCCTCCCTGATCTGCGTGGCTGCACGACAGCCCCACCCTCAGCACCGTCTTAGTAAAACAGGACCCGGACCAGGGGATGGCAGGAACACTCGAAGATGTGAGTGACATACCAAATGCACACGAAGGTTGAGCACAGAGAGCTTTTCCCGCCTCTTGGACTCCTAGATGGCTGGCATCCAGGCTGTCCCTCTCCACAGAACGACTGTGTCCTGAGGAATCTGGCTAGCCATAAGAAAACATCTCAGGTTATGGGCAACAGGAGTGCCCCCAGGAAGTGGTGCTCTGATCATCCTAGGGACGAGCATGAAGACAAGTCCCACCCACACACACAGAGTATCCTACAACTTTTTGGGTTCCCATTTCATGATCAAGGATATAAACCATCTGAGAAAACCTATTATCTAAGGAGCCCAAAAGAAACAGAAAAAAAGAACTTGGTGGAAACAAAAACCATGAAGAGGAAAGAAAATTAAAAGAAAAAGCTATCAGTAAGAGATAACAGAAGCTATTACATCATGAAAGAATAAGGCACTATGAAAAAGTTATAGCCAGAGAACAACATCTCTGAAAAACATGAGTGCATCAATAAAAAACTCAACAGGGACGCCTGGGTGGCTCAGTTGGTTAAGCAGCTGCCTTCGGCTCAGGTCATGATCCCAGCATCCTGGGATCGAGTCCCGCATCAGGCTCCTTGCTCAGCGGGGAGCCTGCTTCTCCCTCTGCCTCTGCCTGCCGCTCTGTCTGCCTGTGCTCGCTCTCTCTGACAAATAAATAAATAAAATCTTTAAAAAAAAAAAACTCGACAGAGTTCTAGCAGCGAGTTAAGCCAAGAAAAACAGAAAGGCATAAATATCAAAAAGGAAGAAGTAAAACTGTATTTGTAGACAAAATGATTATTTATATGGAAACATAAGGAATCTATAAAAATATTATAATTGATGAAATTAGAGAATGCAAGGTCAGTATACAAAAATAATTGTATTTCTATACAGCAGCAACAGATAAATTGTTTACGATTTTAATATAGAAAAAAAGGCCAAAAGATCGCTATAGACATTACACAGATGGCAAATAAGCAAGTGAAAAGATACTCAAAGTTATACTTCACTAGGGATTTGCAAATTCACATGACTACACATCCAACAGCATGGCCAACAACCAGAACGTGGGCCACTCCAAATGCTGGTAAGGATGTGGAGCAACAGGAACTCTCATTCACTGTTCATGGGAAAGCAAAAGGGAGAGCCACTTAGGAAGACATTTCTTACAAAACTGAACATGTTTTTACTGTGTGGTCCCACACTCACGCTCCTTGATATTTACCCAGAAGAGGTAAAAATTTCAAACAAAGTTGCACACAGATAGTTATAGTGGCATCATTCATAATTGCCCAAACCCACAAGCAACCAAGATGTTCTTCAGTAAGTAAATGAATAAGCTATGGTCTATCCAGACAATGGGCTAACCAGCCATGTAAAGACACAGAGGAACCTTAAATGCATATGACAAAGGGAAAGAAACCAATCTGACAAGGCCACATGCTATACGATTCCAACTACAGGACATCCTGGGAAAGGTAAAACTGTGAAGACAGTAAAGAAATCAGTGGTTGCCAGGGATTGATATGGGAGGGGAAAAACGAACAGAGGACACACGGGAATTTGGGGGCAGTAAAATGACTCTGATGATACTATAATGATACCAACCCAAAGAATACACAACACCAAGAGTGAAGCCTAACATAAAATATGAACTTGGTTGGTTCATCTATTGCAACAAAGGTACCACACTGATCCAGGGATGTTGGTGGGGACGAAGGCTGGGTGGGGAGGAAGGGTTGGGATGGAGATACATAGGAATCTCTCTGTACTTTCTGCTCAGTTTTTCTGTGAAACTAAGACTGCTCTAAAAGATGAAGTCTATTTGAGGCACTTGGCTGGCCCAGTTGGAAGAGCATGTGATTCTTGATCTTGAGGTCATGAGTTCAAGCCCCATGTAGGGTGTAGAGATTATTTAAGTAAAACATTTAAAAATAAATAAATAAGGTCTATTAATTTAAAAAAAATACCATAATGTGTTCTGTTTAGGGAGTCCTTTCCCCACTTAGAATGTTCTCATCAGGAGCATCCGGCTGGCCCAGTTGGAAGAGCATGGGACTCTTGATATCAGGGTTGTGAGTTCAAGCCCTGTGTTGGATGTAGAGATTACTTAAATAATTTTTTTTTATTTTTTTTTTAATTTATTAGTTAGAGAGAGAGCGAGTACAGGCAGAGGCAGAGGGAGAAGCAGGCTTCCTGCCGAGCAAGGAGCCCGATGTGGGATTCGATCCCAGGACGCTGGGATGATGACCTGAGCCGAAGGCAGCCGCTTAACCAACTGAGCCACCCAGGCGTCCCTACTTAAATAATTTTTTTAAAAAAAAATGTCCTCTTCTAATATTTTATGGTTTTGATTTTCATGTCTTCATCCTTCAGGAATTTATTTCAGTTAATAGAAATTAGAACTGTCATTCTGTCAAGGGAGGGGGACGGGACAGGAGATCGGCTGATAACTGGCAGAAGGGAATTCATTGGAATGGTGAAATGTATACATCTTATTCAGTGGTGGTAACATGAATATATATCTTTGTTGAATTTTATCAGATGTGTAGTTTTTTTAAAAGATATATGCACTCCATGCTTATTTAAGTTTTTTATTTTAATTCCATTAGTTAGTATAGTGTTATATTAGTTTCATGCATATGATATAGTAATTCAATACTTCCTTATATCATCCTATGCTCATTATGACAGGTGCCCTCCTTAATCCCCATCACTTCTTAATTTTTTTAAAGATTTTATTTATTTATTTGACAGACAGAGATCACAAGTAGGCAGAGAGGCAGCAGAGAGAGAGGAGGAAGCAGGCTCCCTGCTGAGCAGAGAGCCCAATGCGGGACTCGATCCCAGGACCCTGAGATCATCACCCGAGCTGAAGGCAGATGCTTTAACCCACTGAGCCACCCAGGTGCCCCCCCATCACCTCTTTAAACACCCACCCCACTCTGGTAAACATCAGATTGTTCTCTATCATTAAAAGTCTGTTTCTTGCTTTGACACACTCTCTCATTTTTTGCTTTTGCTTGTTTATTTTGTTTCTTAAGTTCTGCATATGAGTGAAATCATATGGTATTTGTCTTTCTCTGACTTATTTTGCTTAGCATTATATTCTCTAGCTCCATCCATGTCTTTGCAAATGGCAAGATTTCATTCTTTCTTATGGCTGAATAATATTCCATTGTGTATATACATGTCTTCTTTATCCATTCATCAGCCAATGGACACTGGGCTGCTTCCATATCTTGGCTATTGTAGATAATGCTGCATAAACACAGGGATGCATATATCCCTTTGAATTAGTACTTTTGTATTCTTTAGGTAAATACCCAGTAGTGCAATGTGATCACAAGCATCTTTTCATGTGTTTATTGACCATCTGTATGTCATCTTTGGAAAAATGTCTGTTCATGTCTTCTGCTCATTTTTAACCAGGCTATTTGTTTTTTGAGTGTTGAGTCTTCTAAGTTCTTTACATATTTTGGATATTAGCCCTTTATCGGATATGTCATCTGCAAATATCTTCTCCCATTCTGTAGGCTGCCTTTTAGTTTTGTTGATTGTTTCCTTTGATGTGCAGAAGATTTTATTTTGTTGCAATCCCAACAGTTTGTTTTTGTTTCCCTGGCTCAACCTGTACATTTTTAAATCTATGTATTTTATTTTATGTAAACTATACTTCAGCATACATTAAAGTAGCTTACTAGAAGATTTAGAAGGTAAAATTAAGGAAATTTCTCCAGAAAATAAAAGGGCAAAGAAATTTTTAAATAGTCAAAAAAGGATTAGAAAATCAGAGAACGGTCCAGGGGACACTACTTACAAATAACATGAATGACCCCAAAAAAGAGAGAACCAAGATGATAAAGGGAATAGAAGCATCAAATAATCTTGGAAAATGTCCCAGAAAGCCTTCTATATACACATTGTAAATCATGACTCTTTACTTAACCTCCCTATTTGGGGATCATTCCCAATGTCAGTATATAAAGGCCTGTCTCATTATAACCACAAGGTATTTCCTTACGGGGTAGCTCATAATGACTTAACCAGTCCCCTAATGACTGACATTCATGGAGCTTCTAATGTTTTGACATTTTAAAAATTTCTTAATTTTTTAAATTTATTTGACAGAGAGAGCACAAGCAGGAGGAACAGCAGAGAGAGAGGCAGGCTCCCCATTGAGCAGGGAGCTCAATGCAGGTGCCTAACTGACTGAACTACCCAGGTGCCCCTAATCTTTTGACATTTTAAGTAATATTGCTAATATCATCTTCACACATTCATCATTTTCCATTTCCAAGAAAAATTCCTGAAGTTAAATTGCTCAGTCCAAGGAAATATGCATTTTAGTTTTAATCTAATTTTGCCAGACTTCTCCCTCCCCCCACCCCCCACCCCATGCAGGTAGCACCATGACGATCCCATCCTGGGATGAGCCCCCTTTCCCTCGTTCTCAGTAATGCACGGTGTCAGTAACCTTTTTCATCCTTGTCAGCATCATTGGTGAAAAACACTATATCTTGTTATATTTTAATTCTCTTCTCTCAAATTGAAGTTTTTAAAAGGTGTTTTTGGGGGTGCCTGGCTGGCTCTGTCAGTTAAGCTCCCAACTCTTGATTTCTGCTGAGGTCATGATCCTCAGGGTTGTGAGATC
>RCUC01119682.1:0-35165 GCA_003697995.1 Taxidea taxus jeffersonii | reverse complement strand
GTTATATTTTGTCCTCATGGCATACTGGTTCAGAGAGACTCCATTTTATTATTATCCAGTAGTATTCTGGACCTACTCATCCTTTCCTTCTCTGTTTGGAGAGGCAGTGCATGCATTTCAGCCCTACCTCCGACCACATGAATAGCAACTAAAATAAGCTCTATGTATTTGTTTTGTTTTTGCTTTAAAATGTTCATAGTCAAGGGACGCCTGGGTGGCTCAGTTGGTTAAGCAGCTGCCTTCGGCTCAGGTCATGATCCCAGCATCCTGGGATCGAGTCCCACATCGGGCTCCTTGCTCGGCAGGGAGCCTGCTTCTCCCTCTGCCTCTGCCTGCCTCTCTGTCTGCCTGTGCTCGCTCTCTCTCTTTCTCTCTCTAACTATTAAATAAATAAAATCTTAAAAAAATTTTTTTTAAAAATGTTCATAGTCAAGTGTTTTTTTATAATAAAAAAGGCTCTTTTCTTCATAGTTTATCAAAGGTCTTCATTATGCCTCATCACTTTGTCCTATTTCCCTAATGTCATAAAAATTCATATTCACACAAACCCTCCATATTTCACTTATTCTCTGTGTATTTTGGAGAAGTTCTTTTGGAGACTCAGTTACAATAAACTAAAATGGCATCACAAAATTTCCAGACCCTGAAAGGTGCTCTGATTTAATTTAATTAGATGAATTATTTAAGAAGAACATCCTTTGATGTACTAATGCTTCTTCTGGAAATTCCCATGCTAAATCTGGTAGCAGAAGCATCTTTGTAACTTCTAACTTAAAAATTTAAAAAAAAAAAAGCAAGAGAGAAAGAAAAACCTATGCAAAATCAGACATTGCAACACTCCTTAAATTAAACATTAAATCTATGCATTTCTAAATGAGATTGACTAAAAACAAGACAAAATGTACAACTTCTTTGGCTTCAACAAGAAATAATAATTATAATAATAATGACTCACACTTATTTTATTCTTTATGTTTTACAAAATTCCTTAAAGAAAATCTTTTGCTTGATGTTGGGAAAACTCTGTGAGATTGGCATTATTAAATCCCAAATTGACAAATGAGGGCACTGAGGCTAAGGAAGAGAAAGCGATCTAAGTTCACAGAGAGAAGCCTGATAGGCCGATCTAAATAGCAGTAGTCAGTGTTTCCAGAAACTCAAAGTTACTGCTTAATTTATTGATTTCCATAAACACAGGGTATTAGTTCTAGCAATTGATGCAACTTTTGAAAATGTCATTGTATCTTCATTGAATCCTTCTTTAAATGATCACTGTGAAGGAAGTATGCTTAGATGCTTCTCATGATTTCTGCCCCTGGTGTGTACAGCCTGAGTAACCTTCTTCAGCGAGGGTAGAACCTGTGCACTTGATATAGTATTTTCATGTAACGTTATATGCAGAGGGAAGATCACCTTGGTGCAGCCTGGCCTACTGACATGAATCCTTTATGTAGAGAACTTTCTCTGACTGGTTGCAGAAGAAGGAGTCAGAAATACTTTCCTGTTTGCCTGATGGAAAGTGAACATCCATGCTGTGAATGAACTGTCTAGGGGACCCATTTGGTAAGGAAGCCTGGGCAGCCTGTAGGCAAGGAGAATGGTCTCTGACTATAACTAGCAAGATAGCAGTGACTGCAGTCGTACGGGGGCAGGGAGAAGAATTCTACCAATGAGGGAGCTTGGAAAAGGACTCCAAGTCTCCCGTGTTTGCTGGTTTATATCTTCATTACAGTCTACTGAGACCCTGAGTAGGTGATTCAGCTAATTCATACCCAGACTCCTGATGCAGAAACGTTGAGATAATTAATTTGTGTTGTTTTAAGTTGCTGAGTCGTGGCAATTTATTAAAAGGCAGCCATAGAACACTAATACAGTCATCTTTCCTGGTGACATTGGTATGCACATCAAGAATGGCCTCATTTCCAAGTGACTACAGGGTTCAGTAGAGAGCTAAAAAGTCAGAATTAAGAAAATATTAAACTGGATGGAGATTGGATTTATTTTTTTTCCAGTTTTACTGTCATAGGGCACTTTTCTATGGACAAATTTCCTGAAATTATAATTCTAAGTATCTTGGTCTAACAATTACTTCAAAATTCTAAGTATCTTGGTCTAACAATTGCTTCAAAATTGATGCAGAGCATCACCTACTCTTTTGGTTACAAACTTCCTAAAGAATTTTCTTCCTCTTATTTTTTTTTTTTCTAGGTATTCCTTTTATGTTTCTCTCGAGTAAGGATTGATAATTGGATGGTTTTACCTTCTGTATTAGGTTGAGCGATATTGTCCTGTTTCAAGCATACACATCACTCTGGTTCTTTCTTGTTATGCACAACAACCATTGAGGGTTTCCATAATGTGCAAACTAATGGGAGCATAAATGGTATCAGCCTGTAGTGGCTCTGAGAATAGGAGTCATGGGATCCGCACTTTCTCAGAGTTGTGCTGTGAATTTGAATACTGAGGTTAAGCAAGATGCTGAACGATGGGAAACTTCTTACGCCTCAGAGAACTGGAACTCGGGAGCACTACAAGGCTTTTGTAGACATTTTGTCTATATAGAAGAATGCTAGCTTCTTCTGTCATCTAGACTTGGTAAATTGTAGAATGGATTGGTAGCTTTGGTTTCACATATGGAACCAACTCTGCTTAAGTGGTAATGGTATCCAGTTGCTCTCTGATGAGAAGGACTCTGAGGCTAAAATCTGCTTCTGTGTGAATGAATGTTGTGATTGACCAATAATGTTTGCAATGATTATGACATAGAATGCTATTCCCACCCACATGAATTACATGTGTGATAACCCTGAAATAACTATTCATCCATAAAAGTAATTTAAAATATGAATCATATTAAAGATTTTGAGAAGGAAAATCGTGTAACTGAGGGAAAAATTCTCATGTTTCAGCTTTATGTACTTTATTATCTAAATGTATCTGAGTCATTGGATATTTGGTCCTCCTTAGGCAAGTATAAACAGCCACGCAGTTTCCTCATTATATGTCATCCTAAGATTTATTCAGACATTTGAGTAAATTTATAAATTCCAAAATAGCTTCCCATCTTAAAATTGGTATTTTATTTTTCCCAACTTGGTAACCCTTTGTATCTTGTAATGCCTTCGATACTGCATAAAGTGTTCTCTTTATCTTTAAATACTTTATTTATATGACAATGTCTGGGAGTCTACATCTCAAGATTGGTGCCTGGGGAATCAAAATGTAATTATCATCCATCATCGTGTGCAACTCTCCACTCCACTTCTACTCTGTGTGGTTAGGAACTGTATAGCAACATCTAAATGACAGCATTTACTTTACTTTTCTACATTACGGAATAGGACTAATTTCAAAGCTATTTACTTTTCTTCTATTCATAGAAAGGGAGTGGGAGTTTGGTGCTAATTTAATAGGTATCTGGGCTGTGAAATTCTTCTAACATTCTTATGTTTCCTGGAGAAAATAAAAAATGGAAGTTAATTATGCTACTTTCACAAAAGGCAGTTGATGAAACCTGTAGGCAGTTGATGGTTTTGTGGGGCTGGGAGGCAACCACCACTTAGCCAGCACTGCCCAGCATCATTAGCATCAGAAAAGCACTGGGGAGGCACAGTCTTCAATTTGGGTGAGGAATCTTACTTTTATTCTAGATAACTTTGACCAAGAACAAGACACTTAACTGGGAGCTTAGGTAGAAAGAAATACTTTATCCTATACCTACAGTTTGGGATCTCATGTCCTCTTCTTCTGTTATGAAAGTAAAAAGGGGAAAAAAAAAAAAAGTAGCCATACTTCTAATGTACAATGTGAGATTCTACTCTAAGACTTCAGCCTAAATACCTCTATGGTTCTCATAGGCAGAGATAAGATCATTATATCACACAGACAGATACAAAGGGCTTGAGGCACTGACAGAGAGAAACAGCTACTTATGTTCTATGATTTGACAGAGCACAGAAAGACCCTCTTCTAGAAGATACCAGTTTGACTGATTATCAATCCATCATTGTAGTGTTTGGATCATAAAAACAATCTAAAATTTAGTGGATGTTTTTGCATTATCTTAGTTTGATATCTAAATAGAATTTTATCTATTTTAATTTCATAAATATCCCTATAAGGAATCTACCCCCACTCTCTAACAACTCAGCATCTCTGGCATTGATTACTTTCACAAATTTTCTAACTGATCAATACATATGAATAATAATGGTTAGCATTTATTCAGTATTTTTATTTGCCATCTTCCATGATAAGTCATTTGCATGCATTATACCATTTAATTCTGAGAGCAACCCCATGAAGAAGGTAACATTTTTACCCCAACTATAAATGGGAAAATGAAGGTCTCGCAGCCAATCAAGCAGAGAAACTGAGATATATGTACCAATCTCAATCCATTCTAGTTCACTTTCAGTAAGAGTCGCAACTCAGAAGTCACCAGGAAACAGAGGTGCCTGATAAAAGCAACCCAAAGGTGTTTGTGTTGTATTGCACTATATTTACTGCCCAGGTATATTATCTTTTCAAATATAGCACTGACCAAACATTTCCCTAAGGGATGACAGCCACTACTTACCAATTTCTGGCATTTTCTCTAGGTAATAATCACTATGATAGTATTAAAACAAATTTAACCATGTATTTCTTCTGATACCCTCACTGGGCTTTGCACCATTTTTGAGATTAAATATGTAGGCAGTTGCCTTTTACAGAAGTGCCTCCCTGTGTGATCCTGAATTATCTCCTATCTCCTGCCCTCTTGGCAAGACAGCCTGTGTCCAACCACAATGAGCATCTTGACTCTCCCTGATTAACTCTTTCCTTTAATATTCTTGTGTCTCTCCAATTCCTAGTCCCTCTACGTAAAATACACTTCCTTTATCCCCACCTGATGATGCTTATTCATCCTTTAAGATGCAAATCACATATCACAGGAACTTATAACTGTTTCCAACTCATAGTAAAAACACTGTGCATTTATTGCTCACCCAGTATGGTGAGTGTCATTCTAGCAGTACAGATAATTTTACTAGGCAAGTACAGATCCTCTGTGTCTGTCCTGAGGGGGAGCATTGTTTGAAGCAGTTTTATCTAAGGAATTTTACCTGAAGAAGTATTTGAAGAATAAATAATTGTTATTCACAAACAATCTGTCTTAGTTTATCTACTTGAAAAAAGAGCCCTTTTTTTTCCTAGAAATTCAGTAGATTAATCTGTCTTTAGGACAGTGAACATCTTCATTTTTGCATCTCTATAATATGGCTTTGTGGCTTTGAGAACGACCATTTATATTTTTTCTTAATTTTTACATATAAGTTCAGATGAAAATGAAACTTTACCTAAAAACGTGAAAAACACTGTGATCTCTGTTTTGTGCTCTATTTTCTCATCAGTTTGTTGAACAAGATGACATATTACATTTTTCCTTTATAGTTAGGATAAAGTGCTGACCTTTTGTATATGGCTTAGAGAGTCCCGTATAAATATAGTCATTGCTCTACTGTAAATCACAGTATATGCCATACATTAGAAAATCAATTATTTATGGAAAAACTCAGAACCCTGATTATATTAAGATATACCTACTAACTTAGAGAAAATTCATCTACTAGTCACGCATACATATTGAAATGGATTTTGCAACAAAGCTGAACTTATACAATACAGCCAATATCCGCTGTGATGCTTTGTTTCATATTTTGTGAGCAGTTCTGTCCTCCCACCTACCCCCGCCCCACTGGGAGAATGAGGAGGCATAGGGATGAGAGGATAAAACAGAGAGGGGAAGAAGATAAGGTGATAGATATTAGTATATTGCCTGTCATCTGTCTATATGAGCTATCTTTTTGAACAAACCTATTTCAAGAGATTTAGTCATAGAGCCACCATATTTTTTCCTTTCATGGTCCTTAAATCTACCTGGAGTGAAATATTTTTTTTCCTCTGCCCCATGGATAAAAAGACAGATGGCCATCTAACTTTCCTTCATGCTTTCTTATTTATTATTTTCTATTTTTCTATCCTGAAGTAATTTCAGTTTATGAAATTACAACAATACTTTACAAAACATGAATATTTCTCAGGTCACTTTAGAGTTTGGGTTTAGTAACATATTAAAATGACCAAGTTTGCAATTATGAAAACATGGACTTTGACTCAGGTTATAGTGAGCCTGATAAGCTCAGACTTGGTCTAAGTTGGAGGTCTGTAGGCTCAAAGATGAAGACAACTGGACTCTCCCTCCTCTATTAAGCACCTCAACTCCTCTAGCCCTATCTTATTAACTATAGTTTCTGACCCTTCAGGCTTGGATTATAGGAGAGGAAAGCCCTTATTTTTCTGGCTGACACATGAAGGTTCAGTTCTGGTGCTCTGATAATGGCAGGTGTCTCAGATATTTAAAGTTGACTTTGTCCTAAGCGTCTTCATGGATTTTGCAGAAAGCCAGTCATTTATCTCCATATTATTGTATGTCCTTGCCTTACAGATGCTTGGTTGATAAGGAAGGGAGGTCAGTTCCCATGAGTTCTTACCCTTGGGTCTGTCAGTCCCTAGACATCCAGCAGTGTTTTCACTGTCATTCTATTAACTCTGTTCAACCCTCCTAGAGCCCTTTAAGACAGGCTCCGGGACCACCTCTCTGTGGGTCTCTCTCGCAGATGGCGCTCCTCTTGTCTAAGTAAGATTGACATATACAGGATAATCTGTTAAACTTTTGAATTTCAGAAAAGCAAGAAATATTTTTACAAGTACGTCCCAGATGTCATATGTGACATATAAAACACATATTCTTTATCTGAAAAGCAAATTTTACTGGCTCCTATAAATTTATTTGCTAAGTCTGACAATCCACAGTCTAAGATATATATTCACACAATCTTTGCCCTAACAAACTTGCAGCATAGGCCCGAGACAAATATCTTTCCATCTGTTTCACCATCACCATATAACCCACCCGTCTTTTTGCATTAGATTTCCTAGACAGAAGTCAAACACCAGCAAGAAAGAAAAAAAAAGACACAAAGATCTCCAAAGGGAACTTTTAAAGAACTTCGCTTTTTGACTTGAGGTCAAAAGAGAAGGAAAGGAAAGAAAAACAGCTGCCTCAGCACTGAGAGCGTACCAGGAGCTTTCTCTAATGAAATGTAAAAAACATATTGGTGGTTGCCAGAGGGGAAGTGGGTTGGGGATGGCTGTAGTACGGAAAGGGGATTAAGAGGTATACAAACTTCCAGTTATAAAATAAGTAAGTCATGGAGATGAAAAATACAGCACAGGGAATACAGTCAATAATATTATAATAATGTTGTTTGGTGACAAATGGTGACCACATTTATCATGGTCAGCATTGAGTAATGTATGGAATTGCTGAATCAATATGTTGTACACCTGAAAGTAATATATTGTTGTATGTGAATTAATTGGTTAATTAAGTAATTATAGATCTAATACTCCTAATAATTTAAAAATCAAATCTCGACAATCTGTGCTTTACTTTTGATGTGAGTGAGGATTAAGAGACACGTAGCTGGACTTTGAACATAACCTTTGTAAATCCAGCATCACAATCATTCACCTCGCTTAGGAATGTTGACGCCTGTCTTGGCCCCTCACATAAAACTTGCATTTTAATATCCCATCTCTCACACACACACACACACACACACACACACACACACACACACACACATGCAGGCATACACATTGTCAACAGTTCTGTTTACTGGTTTAAAAATAAGTAGGTGTTATTTTCTGCTATATTTGAATGATTTTCATGGTGATTGCATATTGCTTTATTATTTTAAAAATAGTTTAAGATAGGGGCGCCTGGGTGGCTCAATGGGTTAAAGCCTCTGCTTTCGGCTCAGGTCATGATCCCAGAGCCTGGGATCGAGCCCCGCATCGGGTTCTCTGCTCAGCGGGAAGCCTGCTTTCTCCTCTCTCTCTCTGCCTGTCTCTCTGCCTGCTTGTGATCTCTGTCAAATAAATAAATAAAAATCTTAAGAAAAAATAGTATAAGACAAAAATAAATTCTAAAAGATAATGATTAATTTATGGTAAGGGAAAACAAGAGTCAAACTTTGAAAAATCTTCTATTAAAACATTTAATAATGTAATGTTAATTAATAAAATAACAGCTTTCATAGAACATATAACCCATGAAAAAAATTTATATATATAACTTCTAAATGTTTCAAATAGTTATATATTAACAGCCGGATAGTGAATTCTTTTGTTTTTCTTATATTTATTTTATATCAAATCAATATTAATTAATTATATTAAATCAATATAAATAAATTTATGTTAATGTATATAATTTATGATTACATATATAATTTATATAAGTATATTAATTTCATTTATATTCTTAAAATAAGTATATATTGATTTTATAATCAGGGAAAAAGTCAAAATTATTAATGGCATTGTATAGAATGAATTAAGCCTCAAAATAACCAAGAATTTACTATAAGTTATAACACCGTACGACTGAAAATGGTGATTTATTTACTGAACTTAACATTCAACACACATTACTCTTCTGAAGGGATGAATCTGCAGTCCCTTCTTCCCAAAGTTTCTATGGAAAAAGAGTGTGGAAAAGTCTCAGTCTTGGAACAAATCTATATATTGGACTTCATTTTTCTTAGTTTCTTTTTCCATTTTGAGAGTCAGTGAGCTTTTTCTGTTATTTAATGCAAAAGTTAATCTTTTTTCATTTCAATCTGTAATATCTTTACTTTTTCACAAATCAAACCTGCACATTCTTCTATTGAATTGGAGAAACATTACTGTGGGCAGTGCAGTTAGCTGCCTTTAATGACTCTGCAGTCATGACAGTGATTAAAATGAATTAAAATGGGTAGAGAAAGAAGCCATTGGCCTATAATAGCTCCATATGCGCAAAATAGCCCCATTATAACTTTGTATAACAAGTGGTTCCATTCTAGCCATTCAAATAAGAAATGAAGATATGAAGATCTATCAGTAACACTCTCTA
This sequence comes from Taxidea taxus jeffersonii, assembly GCA_003697995.1. NCBI lineage: Eukaryota > Metazoa > Chordata > Mammalia > Carnivora > Mustelidae > Taxidea > Taxidea taxus. The sequence goes on along the minus strand of RCUC01119682.1, from coordinate 26,158 downwards.
AAAATGAAATATATTATCATTGATAATAAAGAATTGACCCAAGTTCTGGACACAGAAAGTAAGAGTTTAAAAATATTCTAAATTCCACATCATAAATTACTATTGATCCTATTAACAAAAATGGCAAAATGACCCCGGAACATTATTTACTTTGTATACAACCCTATTATGAAACCTGGAAAAGATATTAGTTTTGTTTAAAATTTAACTCTTGAATCTCCCAAGATTTTTAGTCTGGAATTTTACATATACTCCAAGCTCAATTATTTAACTTTGACTCAATCCCTCTGCCATTTGTCATTCCATACAAATCAGAGACAGTAGCTGTTCTCCATAACCCAAATGTAATCATCTTGAATGCTTTCTACAATGATCTCTTTGCCATCACAGGTAGAAATTACACCAGAACAATTCCTTATAACCATGAAAAAGCATGAATGTGATGATAATTCCAGAGGCAAAAGCAAGAGAAACAAGGGCAATATTTTCTGCCCTTTTTATTTCAGTTGTAGGGAAGAGACAGATAGTGTTAACAAGTGTCCTAGTCAAAAAGAACCAGAAATGGAATAACAGGGTCTGGCTGTATTGCTCACCACATGCACATGTGAGCCAGTTCATTCATTGTCTGAACTTTGGTTGTTTGTTTGATTGTTTTCTCTAAAAATGGGGAAAAAAATAAGAACACCTACCTGACTCTCTTGAGTTACAAATCTTACAATGTCTTGAAAAAAAAATGTAGTAAACTATAAACCACTACATAAAGCATCATATTAATTATTATTGTTAATTATTATTATATTTTCCAAAAAAGAGTCTCCAGTCTCACGGTCACAGATAGTAGACAAAATCATATGGGTCAATCATTCTTCAATAATTGAAACTACTTATTCAATATAGTTTGAGGAGTCATCAGCAATACCTTTTCACAAATTTGTATAACATCTTTGAAGTCATATTAACAATGTCTTAAGTTCTACCAGAAAATATTTATTTCTCTAGTACCTATTTATTTCCTTGGCCAACTATTAAAACCTCCATTTTCCTGAAAGGGTACATATGATTAGGAGTTGGCAGCTGTTCACCTCTTACTGAAATGAGGCCTAGCAGAACTTTAATCCAGATGTTTTAAAGACGGGTATCATGGGAATAGCATAAGGGTCCTGGGTGCCTAGTGATAGCAGGACAAAGGAGGACTACAAAATGAGGACAAGAAAGCAACATGATGTCCAAAAAGAACACTGATTTGGCATCACTAATTGGATACACAAACTTAAGTCACTGAATCTCTTGGAATCTTAAATTTCCTACCTGTACAATAGGGATAGGAATGTATGTTTAAAAGGTGGGGGGGACTTAAATAAAGTCTTTAAAGCGCTTACAAGAACTGTTTTCTATAACAAGGAACATGGTACATACTTAATTTTGATTCTCCTTTCCCAAATAAAAATATGGTTATGTTTACTTGAGATTAACCTCCTTTTTATGATTTTACTTGGAACCCATCCAGGAATTTCAATTATGTGAAAGCAATTTTTGTGTGTGTGCGATGGGTTTTCATAGCTAAAGTTTCCTATAACTAAGTTTTATCTACTTTAATCTTCCACAAATGTATGTAGGTATGATAAATTATATTGATATCACATGGATGTTATCTGGAAGATGTAATTAGCCTTTACAACATGGTTGAAGATTAGGGTTAATGTCATAGACTTTGAAAGGTATTGTATCATGTAAGCCCCAAATAGATCATCTAAGCAATGTGAAGTGATATCCCATAGAGGGGAAAAATTGTAGAGTACCAAAGTCATAGACTCACTGTGTCCTATGGAAGACAGAAGCTTTCCCTTATATTACTAGACATTGTTATTATGGGTCATATATACTTGTCAAGTGTTGAAAAGTTCAGGCAATTATCAATGGTTCTTAACAGGTACCATTTATTTTTCTTCATTATATTCTTAGTGGAGGTCATTTTATTAATTTTTCAGAGACTCTGCTAACTCCATTGGCAGCTTTTCATTGTATATTTTTGGAGTTAAATAAGTTCTGAAGAAGAGTGAATTAAGTATGAAGAGTCTCAGTTGATGGAACTACTTCAATTTTCTAGACCTTTTTCACCTAAGTATTTTTTTATCATGCACATACTTGATTAGCCCAGGAAGATTTTTGGTAGTTTACTTTCCACACCTAAACACTTCCTACCTACATGACCCCTGTTGGAAGGAGAATTTGTAATAACTGTAAAACCATATGGTGAAGTGTGACTTCCATCTTGAAGTCTCCAGTTATGAAAAAAATCCTAGATACTGTTCCAGATCAGGCAAATGTGTAAGGATATACTCAATATTCTATATTTTCCTGGGCTTTAAAGAGAACATGAATAATTCAATTAACCTAAGGAAAAAAAAAAAAAAACCTCAACCCCATTTTCAAATCTCTCTCTTTCTCTCTCTCTCTCACACACACACACACACACACACACACCCCAGACACAATGCACACACACACACACAAAAATACAATAGTATAGTACAATAGTCCAGAGTTATAGCATCTGGGATTTCAGACCCAGATTTCCTTCTAAGGTTAGCGGCTCATTGTTCTAACAGCTACTGCATCCTGCCTTGACAAATTTGCTTGTTCACTGTTCCTTCACTTGTGAGCGATAAATGAGGTAATGCCTAAGTAAAGTGCTTTCAGACCAATAACACATTATACAGCTTATGAGTTATTATTATTATTATTATTTATTACCCATTTTTTTACAATCTGGGTCAAGTCTGATTTCCTCCACAAAGCCTTTTCTCACTAGCTGAGGTCACTACAATCAATCTTTTTTCTAATATCCCATAGGAGATATGGTACTTCTTTTTTGCATCTTAGTATGACTCATGGCCCGAAGCAGAGTGCAGGATCAGCAGGAGGAGAGGCCAAATGACATTTATCTCTGAGTCTCTCACAAAGTCTGGCATAAGGTCTCACATAGAGAAAGATAAATGTATATTTATTGCAATACCAAGATGCCAATTAAGACCTTTCAATAAACAAGTTACTCTTTTACACAGTTTATATGTTCCACTTAATACAGTCTCTCTCTCTCTCTCTCTTTCTTCTTTTTAACTTTTAGGAAGTTTCTCATGGAAAACCAGTGCACAAATACCAAGAATAAAATGCACCTGCTATCTGTGTGATGTGCCAGACATGAATGCAATTTTAAAGTTCTCTTGTACCATTGCTTCAACATCTGTTCTTGTTCTACTTACAAATTCTACCTAAATCACACAGTTTGTAACCTCATGTTTTTCTGCTCAACCCATGCTTTCCAATGCCAGTTGGAAATGCCAGTATGTGGATTAAATTGGTCAGGTAGGAAACTAGCTCAAATGGAAAGAGTTTCTTAATATCATTTTATTTCAAAAAACTTTCTATCTTTTATAAGTGAGCACTATTTAAAAAAAAAAGAAATAAAAGAAAAGAAAAAAATCAATCCATGCTATTTCACTCTTGCTGTTATGTTTTTCTTTTAATGAGGAACTTATGAAACCAGAAATTGTGTTTCATATTCGAACATCCCAGAAGCCTTCCACTCTGTATTATATCCCCTCTCCTGTAGGCTTTCCAGTCCATTTCATGCTGTCACCCCCTCCCATTGCCAAACCAATAAATATTCTTTTTAAAATGCAAAAATTGATATTTAAAATAATAGAATATCTTTTGTAAGTAGAACTGTGAGATTTATAGGCAAGTGAAAATCAAGTCTTTGGAAACTGCTGCAGTAACTGAATTTTTTGGGAGCAGGGTCACAGGAGTAGGAGGAGGTAGTCCTAGTCTTACACAAACACGGTAGGTGGCTTTTTCACTTCTCTCTCTAGATAATATTCAGTCTTAGTGTGAACAAGTACAAAGTATACTTTTCTAAGGAGAATAGATACAGAAATATCACCTAATTAAAAATAAGGTCTTCAAACAATTTTCATATTTGCTAAATAATTTGAGATCTTTTATTATGAATAATTTAAAAGATTAATACCATAAGTTCATCATAAGTTTTTAAATAAAAATATCAATATTTAATTCAAATTTCCCTTAAAGCTTAGGGAGTTATATTAAATCAGCTAAATATAACTGCCATTCATGTTCTTCATCTATCCTTTAAGGCAAACACAAACCTATTGGAAAAAGAAAAGAGATCAAGAAGTCATTGTTCTGATATTTGAGTAGCTTTAAGATCAGTTTCTATGACAGCAATGCAGAAAAGATTTCAGCACAATTAAATTTTGTCAGAAGTTTTCTAAACAGATAAGAGTCTTACCTCCTTTACCAACAATGGATTTCTTGAGGTTAATCTTGTTTTCATGACGTTGTCACCAGAAGTAGCACCACAACTGTAAATTTTACTTTATATTATTATGACGGATGGATTACTAAGACATTGAGAAGGATGTAAACATCTCAGTAGCATTAAGAAGTCAAACACAAGTGTTTATTGCAGAATATATGTGGTATTTCTAGATATAACAAAGCAATAAAAAGCTGCAGAGAATAAAAATTAACCCTACTCAAATTCTAATTGGGAAAATTATGCTTTAAATTGAAACAAATAACTATACTTAAAACTGAATTAAAGTGAGAGTTGCTAAATCTTGAAGCTATTTTCTTATCATATATTTGAAATTGTTAAAATAGATGTAAAGATTAAGACAGAAGATTAAAAAAAAAACTATTTAAATAACTCCCAATGCATTGCGATATTACTCATACTACCAAAAATTTATCTGGTTTGTGGTTTGTTCTAGAATTTCCTTTGAATGAGAATAGTAATTTTATTTATTTTTTTTTTTCTGATTTTGGTGAGGCAGAGTTGTTCCAGATAAATCTCTGTGGGGCTTATTTTTAATTCTTAGAGAATGATCCTTTTGCTTTAAACATTAGATTCCTTTGTACAAATATATTTAATGGTTTGTTCCTATCCAAAGCATAAGAGTTAGCCATGCCATCATACCGACCTCAGTATAAAGTATATGAGTATAAATATCATTCATCAATTATACCATCTAAAGCAAAAATTAAGTTTCCTATTATTTAAACTCAGTTGAAATGTAAAATAAATATGACAATAAACTACCATTACAGTAAAATCCCTTTCCCATGTACTAACACTGGGAAGATAAAATCTTTGTGAAAGAAAAAGTAATTCAAAACCCCAACCAAAGGTTGGCTTACTTTAAGTCATATTTAATAAAGTATGAGTGCAATCAAATAACAGACAACTTCTTGGAAAATATTGCAATGGTACTGTGTTCTTAGGATGTCCCAGAAGAGATGGCAGCCTTGTTTTGCAAATGTATCAACCCAGAACTATTAGCTTAAAGCTAAACAGGAATTCCTTGGGAAATACAGTCTTGATCAAATGCAATCTCAGACAATTACATAAGGCAAATCAATCTCTGGCGATTTTAGGTGTGTGCAGGTAGCAATAGTATAGTTGTTTAAAGTCAGACTTCCTGGGTTTAAATACTGGCTCAGCCGTTTACTAGTTTTGTTTCCTTCAACAAGTAGCGTCACCTTCATTTTCCTTATGCACCTTCACACTTACAAGTATGACCCTTGCCATCTGTGACACTTTTCTTTATACATCCAAGTCTTGGGCTCAAACAGCTGTTACTCGTCCGAACCACAGAACACAGAAAATGAATTTTTAATCCCCTACCCCATAGAGTTACAAATTTTTTTTTCTTGTAGTGAGAACTTTTAGGAGCTACTTTCTGCAATTTTTAGATGCATAATACAGTATTAACTATTGTTACTGTACTGTATATTACATCCCCAGGACTTATTTATTTTATAATTAGAAGTTTGCACTTTTTTTTTTTAAGAGAAAGAGTGCATGCAAACTGGGGCAGGGGGAGAGGCAGAGGGAAAGGGACAGAGAGAGAGACTCTCAAGAAGGTTCCATGCCCAGAGTGGAGCCCATCTCCAGGCTCCATCTCATGACCCTGAAATCATGACCTGAGTCGAAATCGAGTCTGATGCTTATCTGACTGAGCCACCAATGCTCCCCAGAAGTTTGTACCTTTTGACCACATTTAGCCATGACTCTCCCAAGGAAGGCACAAAACTAGTGCCATTCTAGAATAGAGGAGAGTGGCTAATTTGTTACATACAATGGGTTTGGGGGTAGGCTAAAAAACTCTCTACCCTCAAAAAGATATCTATATTCTTGTTAAGGGCTAAATTGTACCCCACCTCCCATTCATATCTTGAATAGCTCAGAGTGTGGTTTATTTGGAGATAAGATCTTGAAAAAGATAATTAATGTAAAATGAGGTCATTAAGGTAAATCTTAATCCAATGTACTTGTGCCTTTTTAAGAGATTAGGACATAGACATGCACACAGGAAAGACCACTCAAAGTCACAGGGAGAAGACAGCATGACAGGCCAAGGGGAGATACCTCAGAAGAAATCATCCCTGCTGACATATCAGTCTTGGACTTCTGACTTCCATAATGTGAGGAAATTAATTTATGATGTCTCAGCCATCTGCTCTATGGTACTGGGTTATGGCCACCTTAGAAAAATAGTATAGGTTTGATTTAATGAATACATTACAATTTATGATTCTTTCTATTCTTAGGTATTGCTGCTTTCATCCTTTTTATAAATGACCTTATATGAACATACATAAATGTTTCTGTTGAGTATCTATGTAGAAATAGAAGTATGGGGGTATGGGGTATTTGTATGTTTAGGGTGAGCCAATACTATGATGTATTTCCCAACTATCAGTTTACACCCCTGCCAGAAGTTTGAGAGTGCTATTTTTTTTAAATAAATCCAGCCTTTCTGAGAACTTGGTAATAATAACCTATTTGGAATTAACTTAAAGTATTATTGATAGAAAATAAATTGTATCCATTTTAAGTACATGGCTTGATTAGTTTAGACAAATACATGCACCTATGTAACTACAACCATAATCAAGAAAAAGGACATTATAATCCTTCAAATTCCCATATGCCCTCTGCAGTCACGCCTTCCTTTGCCAGGTCACTACACCATTTTCTATGACTACAGATGAGCTTTATCTTTACTAAAGTTTTATGTAAAATAAAATTAGGAAGTACATAATTTTGTCTTACTTCATCAAATTTTTGATATCCATCCCTCGTGTGTGTATGAATAGTTCATTAATTTGTATTTCTGAGTATTATTCCATTATAAGGGTATGCTACATATTGTGCTTGGTTCCTCAATTGTCAATGAATATTTGGGTTGTAAAAATTTATGGTAAAAATTTACGCAGCCTTGTAACACAATGCTAAAAGTGCCAAACCTGTTTCTAAAGTTGGTTGTATTATTTTACATTACCAGCAACAGTGTATTGGAGTTATGGTTGGTGAACATACTTGCCAACACTTGGTGTGTTAAGTATTTGAAATCTAACCCATTACATTTGATATTATTTTGATTAAATTGGTACCTCATGATGAAAACAACTGGACATCTTATCATGTACTTACTGACATTGGTATATTTTCTTTTATGAAGTGACTTTTCAAATGTTTGCCCATTTTCTATTGGACTGTTTTCTAAATATTGAGTTATAAGAAAGACTTCTTTGCATGTTCAGTACACACATCTTCGGTCAGATAAATTGAAAATATTTTCCTTAAGTCTGTGCCTTTGCTTTTCATTGCCTTAGTAGTATTTCTCAAAGAGAACTTTTTAATTTTGATTAATTTTAATTCATTTTTTCTCTGAGGGAATATGTATTTTGTGTCTGTTTAAGAAACCTTCATCTACCTCCACGTAGTGAGGATGTTTCTTCTACATTTTCTACCAGAAGTTTTACAGTTTTAGTTCTTTTAAGTCTGTGATGCATTTCAATGTGTTTTTTGGGGTTTTGTTTTGCTCTTTAATATCGAAGGGTTTGAGCACCATTTGTGTAGAACTGCCATTCTTTTCCCTAATCAATTCTTTAGGCACCTTGATTAAAAATTAAATAAACATAATTAAAATAATAATAAAAATTTAAAATCAGAAAAATACCCAGACAATGGAATCTAATATTTCCAAAATAAAACACATTTCTAGTTTTAAAAAAGGAAAGGAATGGGTAGATTGTATCAATCTATTTCTGGACTCCCTTTCCTTTACTGATATATGTATCTTTACACCCATGCCACACTGCATTGGTTACTGCATTGGTCAGATATTCCAAGTCCTTTAATTTTCTTTTAAATTTTGTCCAATATAAATGATTTGCAATTCCATATAAAATTAAGATTCACCTTACAATTAAAAAATTGTTATTTGAATTGCAATTATGTAGAATAAATTAAATTATTTGGGGAAAATGACCTCTTAAAAAGATTGAATTTTCCAGATTTATAAATAAGATATTCCATGTGTTTAGTTCTTTTAAAATTTATTTTTAAATTTGTGCTTTTGAGGTACAGGTCTTGTAGAAATGTTATTAAATTTTGCCCTAATTCATATTTTTGATGCTTTGTAAATGGAATTTTTATACACACTTTTCACTATACTTTCATGATAGCATAAAGAAATATATTTCATTTTGGATATTGACCTTATATTCCAAGAACATGCTGTATTAAATAATTAATTCTAGTAGCTTTTATCTAAATATAATAAGAGGTCCATCTACTTGACCATGTTGTTTACAAATAAACATTTTTTTCATTTCTGTTTTAAGATTTTATTTATTAGAGAGGAGGTGCATGAGACAGCATGAGTAGGGGGTGGGAGGGTAGAAGCAGACTCCATGTTGAACAGGGAGCCCTAGGTGGGACTAATCCCATGACTCTGGGATCATGACCTGAGCTGAAGGCAGACTCTTAACCAACTGAGCCACCTAGGGACCCCTCCAGTCCATTTTTTTGTTATTAATTTTCCTTACTTTACTGCACTACCTAAGACTTTCAGAATAATATTAGATAGACATAGTGTCTATCATTTTATTTTTAACTGTTACTATAGGATTATGTGGATTTTTTCTAATCCACTGATATTCTTTTTCATAAATAGGCATTGAATTTTGTAAATGTTTTCTCTCTAGTTATTAGGATACTCATATGATTTTTTCTCTTCTGTTTATATGCTGAATTGCATTGATTGCCTTACTATGAGAAGTTCTACTGAGCTATATATATTAATTTTTACAGATTAAAGAATTTGCTTTGTTAATTTTTTTAAGGTTGTTATTTATATGTATATGAAGAAAATTGGTCAGGGGAGTCTTTTTTTTTTTTTTTTTTCTTTTCCTGATAATGTGCTTATCCAATTTACTATCACATGTTCACTCCTTTCTATTGTTTGAAAGCAACTATAGGGATTATTTTTTTTCCCCTTAAATGTTCAAAAGAATGCTCTAAAAATAGACATTCTGGGCCTGGTACTTTCTTTGTAAGAGGTTTTATTTAATAGATAGAGGGCTATGAAGTTTTTTTTTTTTAATTTCTTCTTGTTCAGTTTTGGTATTTTGTTTCTGTCAAGGATTTCTCCATTTGTCTTAGTTGTCAGATTTTTTTAGGAAAAACCATTCATGGTATTTTCCTTCTATCCTTTTCATGTCCATTGGAGTGTAATGATATCTCCTCTTTTATTCTTGATATTGTTAAAAAGTTAATATCTCTCTTTCTCCCTTTCTTCCCCTCTTTATTGGTCTAGATAGAGCTTCATCAACTTCATCCACCTTTTTATAAAAAGTCTTCTTTGGTTTCATTGATTTATTCCTTTTTTTTTTTTTTTTTTGCCCATTTTCTATTTCATGTGCTTCAAGTTTACCTTTCTTAAATGTTTTAGATGGAAAAATTAGATTTGGTGTGAGTTCTTTTTCTCTTTTTTAATATAGTCATTTAAAGTTATCAATTTATCTCTAAGCACCACCTCAGCTGAGCCCCATAAATAATGATATTGTGGTTTAATTTTAATTGTGTCAAAATATAATCTCATAGACTTTGTAATGTAATATGTAGAAATAAATTGTTTAATTTTCATATATTTACAAATATATTTATGTTACTGATTTAATATAATTTTGTTGTAGTTCAGAATAACTACTCTAAAGGACAGAATGTATACCTTGTTATAATCAGTACTTTATATTGAAAAGTATTTTCTTTGGACTATCATATGGACTTTATTCATGGATGTTCCATGGTTTTCAAAAAACAAAGTGTTGAAAAATAATTTTTACAGAATTTGGAATTAAGATTTTTTGTTTTTGTTTTTTAAACGTCAGTTAAGATCTTGGATGCCAGCCCTTTATCTGTACTGTCATTTTCAAATATCTTCCACTATTCCCTGGGCTGCCTCTTCATTTTGTTGACTGTTTCCTTTGTTGTGCAGAAGCTTTTTATTTTGATGAAGTCCCAAAACTTCATTTTCACTTTTGTTTCCCTTACCTTTGGAGATATGACTTGAAAGAAGTTGCTGTGGCTGTTTTTGAAGATGTTACTGCCTATGTTCTCCTCTAGGATTTTGATGGATTCCTGTCTCACATTGAGGTCTTTCATCCATTTAGAGTTTATCTTTATATATGGTGTAAGGGAATGGTCCAGTTTCATTCTTCTGTATATACTGTCCAATTTTCCCAGCACCATTTATTGAAGATTGTCTTTTTTCCCATTGGATATTTTTTCTTGCTTCATCGAAGATTAGTTGACCATAGAGTTGAGGGTCCATATCTGGGCTCTCTATCCTGTTCCATTGGTGTATGCATCTATTTTTGGGCTAGTATCATGCTGTCTTGGTGATCACAGCTTTGTAATATAGCTTGAAATCAGGCAACGTGATGCCTCCAGCTTTGTCTTTCTTTTTCAACATTCCTTGACAATTCGGGGTCTTTTCTGATTCCATACAAATTTTAGAATTGCTTGTTCCAGCACTTGGAAAAATGCCATTGGTATTTTGATCGGGATGTGTTGAAAGTATAGATCGCTCTGGGCAGCACAGACATTTTAACAATGTTTATTCTTCTAATCCATGAGCATGGAATGTTTTTCCATCTTTTTGTGACTTCTTCAATTTCATTCATAAGCATTCTGTAATTTCTATAGTATAGATCCTTTACCTCTTTTGTTAGGTTTATTCCAAGGTATCTTATAGTTTTCGGTGCAACTGTAAATGGAATTGATTCCCTAATTTCTCTTTCTACAGTTATATTGTTAGTGTATAAGAAAGCAATTGATTTCTGTGCATGGATTTTACATCCTGCCACATAACTGAATTGCTGAGTGAGTTCTAGTAATTTGGGAATGGAGTGAAATAAGTCAACCAGAGAAAGACAATTATCATAGAATTTCACTTATATCTGGAACATAAGGAATAGCATGAGGACATTAGGAGAAGAAAGGGGAAAATGAAGGGGTGGGGATCAGAGGGGAAGATGAACCATGAGAGACTCTGGACTACAGGAAACAAATTGGGGGACTTCAGAGGATAGGAGGGTGGCAGGATGGGTTAGCCTGGTGAGGGGTATTAAGGAAGACACACATTGCATGGAGCACCGGGTGTTATACTCAAACAGTGAATCATGGAACACTACATCAAAAACTAGTGATGTGGGGCACCTGGGTGGCTCAGTGTGTTAAAGCCTCTGCCTTCGGCTCAGGTCATGATCCCAGGGTCCTGGGATCGAGCCCTGCGTGGGGCTCTCGGCTCAGTGGGGAGCCTGCTTTCCCCTCTCTCTCTGCCTGCCCCTTTGCCTACTTGTGATCTCTATCAAATAAATAAATAAAATCTTTTAAAAAAGAGAAATTAGTGATGTGATGTACCATTTGGTGACTAACATAATATAATAAATTTTTATAAATAAATAAATGTCAGTTAAGTTTTCACAGTTTTGTGCAGGTTTTGTATATACTGGTGATTTTTTTTTTCACTTCTGCTCTGTCCGTTACTGAGATAATAGTTCAAAATTTCCACCTATAACTAGATTTGTCTATTTCTCCTTTCAGTTCTGTCTGTTTTTGATTTATGTAATTGGAAGCTTTTTTAATAGCCAGACACAAAATTACAAATATCATGGATTTCACTTGTGTAAAGTACTTAGAGCATTTGGAAATGTCCAGAGACATTGCTGGTTGTCAAAACTAAGGAATATTGCTGCTGTCTAGTGGTAAGAAGATATACTAGAAGCCCCAATAACAAAGGAATTATCTGGGCCAATATGTTAATAGTGACAAGGTTAAGTACTGCTCCAAGTCTGGGTTTGCCCTGTTACTAAGCTATGACATTACTATGACCTGTACTGAAAACTCCATGTGCTCAGTGAGGTCTCTCCAATTTGGCTAGTTAATATCTTTCTGAACTTAGAATAGTTTCAGCTTTCTGCTCAGCCTCCTTCAGTTCTACTCTAAACATGCAAAATTTAGTGTTCAGCTACAGACACAAGGAAAACTGATGGATTTCTGGAGCTCTTTCTCTGTAGTGTTTCTTTTTCTCTGGTTTTCTGCCCACAATTTCCAGATACATCACCTTCTCTCAGGTGTCTTTACCTGAGGTCTTGTTTGGTCAGCCCCTGCCTTGTGCTATGGACTGGAAATGGCCTTCCAACAGAAAGCAGAGAAGATCTTAGTGTGCACTTTCAATGTTCTTCACTTTTCAGGAATCACATCCTTCTGCTATGTGTTGTCCAATAGTTGAAAATAGTTACTACATAAATATTTTTTTTTTCAGATTTCTAATCCTTTCTAATGGAAGGCAAAGCTGTCTCAGTGATTTCATCCTAGCTGGAATTTAAAGTACCTTATTTTGGTTTGAATTCCTTTTTGATGATTAATTATTTTGAGAACTTCCTTTTTAACCTGCCCATTATGGCTATTTATATATTCTATTTTATGAATGACCTATTGAGGGACGCCTGGGTGGCTCAGTTGGTTAAGCAGCTGCCTTCGGCTCAGGTCATGATCGCAGCGTCCTGGGATCGAGTCCCACATCGGGCTCCTTGCTCGGCAGGGAGCCTGCTTCTCCCTCTGCCTCTGCCTGCCACTCTGTCTGCCTGTGCTCGCTCGCTCTCTCTAACACATAAATAAATAAAAATCTTTATGAATGACCTATTGAGTTGTTCCAGTTTTATCCATTGGTTAGTCTGCCTTTTATATACTGATTCTTAGGATTTCCTTTTATATTCTAAATATGAATTCTCTGTCAAACGTGTGATGTACTATTATATTCCCCCAATCTGCAGCTTACTTTCTAATTTTTTTTTAAATGTGGTCTTTGATGTTCCTACTTTTAATAAGTTTCCATTGATCTTTTACTTTTTTTCTCTGTTAGCATTTCATGTTCTTTGATAACCTGAGGTCATAAAAATATTTCCATATGTTTTAGCTTAAAAGCTTTATTGTTTCACCTTGCACATTTATGTTTATAATCCACCTGAAATAGACTTTTATGTAAGATGTGCAGTTGAGGTCGAAATTCAGTTTTCCCAGCATCATTTTATAGAAAGGCCGTTCATTCTTTCCTACACCTCAGTTTATAATATATGTGTGGAATGGCATGTATAGAGCTTGTTCTATTAAATTGTTCACTTTTCTATGTTTCTGCTGCTTTAATTGATATCATTTAAAATAAAGATTATATTTTATACGTAGTTCTTTGAGGTTTATCCTGCTTCAACAGTTCTTGGATATCTGGTCTTTGCAGATTTCCAGACAAGTTTTACAATTGGCTAATTTTCACATGCAAAAAAGAGAAAAATAAAAGCTGTGACTTTTCTTTATATGGGAGGACATTGGTTGTTGATCAATGAGTAGCGATTTGACTTCTTAGCAAAATTGATCCATTACCTGAACATGCTATATTTCTCTAATTATTTAGATATTTGAAATCTTTGATAGTGATTTGGATTGTTTAGTAAAGGTTTTACAATCCTTTATTAGATTCATTGGCAAATATGTGACATTCTTTGATAATGTTATAAATTGTATATATTCTTTAAATTGTTAAATTCCGTTTGTGGGTGACAAATAAAAATAAAATTGAATTCTTCATATTTACACTATAACTTTAAACCTTTGCTAATTACTGATTAAATGTCTTGTTTCTTTACATTTATCTTTGTACACATCATATTAAAGGCAAATTGTGATAGATTTTTTCTACTTTTCTAGTAATTGAACTTTTTATTTCTTTCTCATTGATTACAATTGTTCGCCATTAAGTCAGATGTTTGTTTATAGTCAATGTAAATATTCTTTATAGATTAAGAAAGCATTTTGTTAATTTTTATTCTTTCTTAAATGTTGAACTTTTTTTTTTTTTTTAAGATTTTATTTATTTATTAGTTAGGGAGAGAGAGAGAGAGAGAGAGAGCGAGCACAGGCAGACAGAGAGGCAGGCAGAGGCAGAGGGAGAAGCAGGCTCCCTGCCGAGCAAGCAGCCCGATGTGGGACTCGATCCCAGGACGCTGGGATCATGACCTGAGCCGAAGGCAGCCGCTTAACCAACTGAGCCACCCAGGCGTCCCAAATGTTGAACTTTTTTGAATGCTCTTATTGCATTTAAGATTATCATTTTTTTCTACAAAAATGGTAAAATACGGTGGCTTAATTTTATAAATTAAGATATAATTTAAATACAATAGATTCCATCCTTTTTCATGCATGCTTCTTCAATGCACACTCATTACCCATCTCCCCTAATAATGAATAAAATCTCTATAACTATCCACATACTTGTTTTTGGATAGCATACATCTTTAATTCACTGAAGTAAATACCTAGTAGTGGGATTGCTAATCATGTGATAAGAATAAGTTTAACTTTATTTTTTTGTGACTTACTTATTTATTCGAGAGAGAGAGGTGTGAGCACATGTGGGAGAAGGGGAGGGGAAGAGGAGAGGGCATGGGAAAGAATCTTAAACAGACTCCCCACTGAGCCTGGAGGATCACAGGCTGGATCTCAGGACCCTGAGATCATGATCTGAATAGAAATCAAGAGTCAGATGCTTAACCAACTGAGCTACCCAGGCACCCCTAGGTTTTACTTTATTAAGATATTACCAAATATTTACCCAAAGTAGTCTTATCCATTTTGCATTCATTCCAGAAATATATGAGAGTTCCATTTGTGTTGCAAATTTGTCAGCAGTTGGTATGCTCAGCATGTGTTACTTTTGTTGTTTTGTTCTAATAGGAATGTATTTGTATCACTTGGATTTAATTTGCATTGCCCTAATAGCTAATGATATTGAGAAAAAATTTTTGTACTTGTTCAACATATTGAACAAGTACAAAAATATATATATTATAATATATACTAAAATATATATTATATATATCTTGGATTATATATAATATAATATATATTATATTGGATTATATATATATATATATTGGGTGTGATTCATCTTCTTAAACTATAAGCCAATTATTTTATTTATTTATTTATTTATTTTATTTTTGAGTTATTTATTTATTATTATTTATTTATTTTATTATTTATTTTTATTTTATTTATTTTATTATTGAGTTTTAGGGTTATTTATTTTATTATTGAGTTTTAGGGTTTCCTTACATATTGTGGATTCTATCGTTTATCAGATGTGTGATTTGCAAATATTTTCTCAGTCTTTGCATTGTTTTAATTTTCTTAAAAGTGTCTTTCAAGCAACAGAAGTTCTTATTTTTGATGAATTTTAATTAGCATTTTTTTATAGGGCATATGCCAAGATTTTAGTATTCTAAGAAATATATGTACACTTGATCTAATATTGTTTTTGTTGATTAAATTTTTATATCTTTCTTTTACTAATTATAATAGCTTACCCTTTTCCTAAGTTATCTTTACAGAGTTTTATAAATTTTTGGTCTTACATATTAATTAGTCTTGTATATTAATATAGTGTAATACAATATCTTAGTTATGGTCACTTTATACTAAGTCTTAAAATTAGGTATAGTGAATCCTTCAAATTTCATCTTCTTTTTCAGACTAGTCTTGCTACTTCAGCTTATTGCCTTCCCATATAAATCTCAGGATTAACTATTTTTTTAATGATAATTATTATTATTTTTTAATTTTATTTTTATTTAAACATATAATGTAACCCCACCGCCCACTCCCAACCACCCCCCCCCCAGTTTGTTTTATGACATTAAGAGTCTCTTTTGGGAGACGTCTGGGTGGCTCAGTGGGTTAAGCCGCTGCCTTGGGCTCAGGTCATGATCCCAGAGTCCTGGGATCGAGTCCCCCATCCGGCTCTCTGCTCGGCAGGGAGCCTGCTTCTCCCCTCCCCTCTCTGTCTGCCTCTCTGCCTGCTTGTGTGATCTCTGTCTGTCAAATAAATAAATAAAATCTTTAAAAAAAAAAAAAAAAGAGTCTCTTTTGGTTTGTCTCTCTCCTGATCCCATTTTGTTTCATTTTTACTTTTCCTACTCCCTTAACCCCCACCCCTGTTGCATCTCCACTTCCTCATATCAGGGAGATCATATGCTAGTTGTCTTTCTCTGATTGACTTATTTCACTAGGATTAACTATTCTCAATATAAAAACATTGGATGGGGTTTTTTTGGGATTGCATTAAATCCATAGGTTAAGTTGGAAAGAATTAACCTCCTAATAATCATGAGCTGCTCAATTGAGAAACAAGGTATTCATCTCTTTTACATAGATTTTGGTTAATTTTAGCAAGGGTGTTTATCACGAGTGTTTTGTAGTTATAGCATAGAAACCCTGCATGCATTTTTTTAGTCTCATGTATGTATTTCATGGTCTGTTTGGAGCTATTCTAAATGCTACTTTTATAATTCAGTTCCTATTTGTTCATTGCTAATACATAGATATATGTATATAAAATTATGTATATTTATACATAGATATATAATATCATTGATTTTTGAATAATTAATTTGTAGCCTGGACATGCAAAATCATTTATTAGTTCTAGTGACCTTTTGTGTAGATTCTTTTGAATTTTTAATACAAGCATGAAATTGAGAATGAAGAAACTTTTGTTGTTTGCTTGATCTTTCTGTATGTTGTTAATTTTTCATGGCTTATTGCATTGCATAAGACTTCCATATAATGTTTCATAGAAGTGTTGAGAGGAGCCATCATTATCTCACTACATTCATATATGATGTTAGCTGTAAGTTTTGTAGATTCCCTTGATCAGGTTTACTCTTAGTTTGCTGAGAAATTTTATCAATAGATACTAAATAATGCCTAGTGTTTTCCTGCATCTTTTTTTTTTTTTTTTTGTAAAGAGACAGAGAGAGAGAAAACACATGAGCAGGGGGAGGGGAAAAGATGGGGGAATCTTAAGCAGACTCCATGCTCAGTGTGGAGCCCAATGCAGGGTTTAATCTCAAGACCCTGAGATTATGACCTGAGCTGAGATCAAGAGTCAAATGCTTTACCAACTGAGCCACTTAGGCACCCTTTTCTCTGCATCTTTTGAGGTGATCTTTATTTATTGTTTTTAGGGTGTCGATATGCTGAATTATATTAATTTTAAAATATTAGGGCATATTTCCATTCTAGAATTTCCATTTATTTTGAAGATTGCAATTATCAAGTTAAATTCTCCATATTTCATCTTTGTCTTCATGCTTTTTTTTCATATTCTTTTAAACATCTTACTCATAATTATACTATCCTTTATGAATAAGTGTAATATCTGGAACATTTGTGAATCTGCTTCTATTGTCTGACATTTATCTTAGAGTTTAGACATGTTGCCTGCATTATGACAAGTAGGGTAATTTCTGATTAAATCTGAAATCATTTATTTTAATAAAATGTATGGCAAGGTGTCTTCTAGAGAGGAGCTAGCCTTCCATTTGCTATCCTTATGCAGTGGGGACCGCTTACATTAACCCAGTCAGAGACTGTGTTGCATAGTGGCTAGCTTTTTATATTGGTTAGGCATAGTACCCTTCTCATTATCACCTGGCCCTCCAGGTTTTCAACATTCTGTTTTCTTTAGGGCTTACAATGTTCAATAAATAAGAAACTCTGAACTTTATCTCAGGAAACCTTTGAAATCTCCATTCATCTTTTTAGAGTCTTTCTGTTAAGGATTTTAGCATTCCAACCTATGCTACTCCAGAATATATCCAATGGATTAGTAGGGCAATTCACTATGATCTTGAGCTCACCCTTCCAAGTCCCTGTCCAAAGGTTTGCTATTTAATTCTAAATAACAGCAGCAACTCTCAGTGGATAAATTTTCAGCTTTCTCTCTAGACCCCTAATCAGAAAATGCTTGAAGATCACCACTTTTGAAGATCTTTCCTTTCTGAAATCTTAACCCGTCCTGTTCCCAGTACTGGTTATACCTCTAGCCTTCTGCTGTCCTCAAATAGGTATTTTTGTATTCCATGTAGTATTTTGTTTTATTTGTTTTGTTGTTGTTGTGGTGGTGGTGGTTGCTCTCAACAGAAACATCGGTCTGTCACTAGGTACTAAATATCATCCACAAGAAGTTTTTCCTAAATATATTTTTTTAATGTGAGATCAAGGATTTTATTTGTTGTCTTAACACTTTCTCTGATTCTTAGCTCATAAAAAGTGGTTTGCACATAGTGGACCCTCACTGAAAATCTGCTAAGTGAAAATAACCAATATATTTCTAGGAAAATAGAAAAGTCCATCAAAATATGTCATCTTTATTTTGAATGTGTCAACTTAACTCTAAATAACTATACTTTATGTCACTAGTGTGTCCTAACATTTGTTGGTAATTATGGGTTTAGTTTCTTTACAATGTTGACCTTTTTTATTCTGGTAATAAGGAGACATCCTGTCAGTATCCTATCTCGCCTTCTTATTGATATGATAAAAGAAGACAAAAGCTGCCATATACTTAGATATATTTACCAGAGATTTCCTTAAATTATAAATGTGTGTGTATGTGTGTGTATCTAGAATGATTGGCAATATTCCTAACACATCTGAGTTTGAGTAAATTATAGATGAGAAAATAAAATTAGAATACCAGTAAATACATTTTGTCAGATAACACATTATAATACAGAAGTAGTTTAGTTGTTTCTAATTTCTATTAAAATATCTTGATGGACCTTTCATTGCGTAAACTACTGCAGCAGAACACAGAAAAGAAAATGACCTCCTGAAATGCTTTTATTTGAAAAGTATCAGTTAAATTGATTCCCCTGGAGGTGACTGGAATCAAGGGGAGAGATTGACTAGAAACATGATTCAGTAAAAGAATAAATAAATATTATGCAATGTTACATAAATCCAAGGAACTTGAACTTCATTTTGAGTCTCTGGGGTAAGCACTTGCTTTAATATTGCTTATGTTCTCTTTTATTTGAGAATATAGGTAAAAAATAATTATCAGAATGCAGGGAATTCCACTGTTAGACAGAAAATACCTTAGTGGGCACTGGAGTCATATTACAATGAGCCCTAAACTTTTACTACAGTGTTAGGATTTGATAATTTCACATACTCTGAGTTCCTGGGAAGCATATGCTCACATGTGAGTGAGTGACACCTATTTTTTTAAAATAAATCTTTATATAACACCTGGCAGAGATTCTCAATCATTGCTTATATTTTCCTTTTAATGTGTTTATTCTCACCTTACTCTCACCATTGACATCACTGGCTTATTACTAAATCTAAGAGAAAAAAAAATGGACCTTTCCCTCAGCTTAGCAAATCATAAAAATTCATCTGAAATGAGCTCTTAAAAAGTAGACTGCAAGTTTTGCATTACATTTCACAGCATGAGATAGGAGACTTAATTTCTCCATCTGAAATATCCAAATGGCCCTGGTTTAACTCAGTTTAGATGAAAACACTAATGGTACCATTGCCTGTTGCTGCACAGCTCTGCTCTTCATTCTGGTAAAGCACCAGCCTTAAAGGGACCAGGGTTCTTTTTTAAGGGCATTTAAAAAAGAAAGCTGACACTACCAAATAAACACATTTAATGAAGTGAGATTACTAGTCACTAAGGCCTAATGAACTAGAAGATAGCTACAGCAAACAGAATTTCTCCTGCGTCCCCACCTGCCAATATCCAGGACTTCAGCTGGAGAGATAAGATGTAGAATTCATCCAGTGTTCAATACTCAGACAGAGGAGACAGAATTCTTTCTCTATAGTCCTCTGCTGTCAAAATGGCAGCTGAATCCTGGATCAAAATGAATATGAAGTAAGAGATACGCAAATTTTATTTTTCCCCCCACTTTTACAAAGGAGAGGTCTTCCTTATAGTCTTTGAAATATATAATTCTGGTTCTATAGTCCTAAAACATTGCTCTTTGTCAAATTTCTTTGCTTCTGCTTAAAGATGTAATATTATTAGTCTACATAGAAGAAATACTGCAAAATTATCTAGGCCTACATTGGGGAAAAAAGCATGATGGAATTAAAAAAGCAAAAATAACCCAGCAGTGACTTAGAAATTACCAAAGAAAACTCACAGACTACATCTTCCCTTAACACTATCCCCCCAACTAGATACACACACGGCCCATCCCAACATTACCTAAGGAAACACTCTCCTCTGTCCCCATGTACTCGAAGCAAATCATTTGTCTGTCTTGGTGCAGTGTTCACCAGCTGCCCATCTCGGAGCACGCCATTACAGCAAAGAATGTAACACTTAGGTGGGTTGAATGTGTGCATGCATACATGCCCAGGGGAATGTAAGGAACGGGAAAAGAAGGACAAGCTAAGAAACTGAGCAAGTGGGGGGAGATGCAGAGATGGAAGGAGGAAGGAAAACACACACAGGCTTTTAAGCAATTTACTAATCAAAGATATAGGCATGGTCTATTGATCAGTCTGGCACATTAAGTGGCAGTTCTGCATATATTTGTAAAAATACACCCTGTAGTCTGTTAAGTTTGTTTGTCTAAAGAATTGTGGTGCCATCAGTTTGGCTGCAGCAGACAGTACTGATCAGAAAACAGATTGGCTGTACAGGGACCCAATTCATTTGCTCACCTACTGTGTATAAGAAGTACCTGCTTCAAGAAAGAAGGACCAGTTTAAAACTAGAAGTGTTTGGTCCATCAAAACAAAAACAAACACAACAGGGCTCAGTCGGTTAAGCGTCTGCCTTGGGCATGGGTCATGGCCCTGGGTCCTGGGATCAAGCTCCTCATCGGGTTCTCTGCTCATCAGGGAGTCTGCTTCTCCCTCTCCCTCGGTCCTCCCCCTGACTGTGCTCTCTCTCGCTCTCAAATAAATAAAACATTTTTAAAAAGTAAAACAAAAAGTTGCTAATACAATTATATGATCTAGTCTGTAGCAAATTGATATTATCCTGATGTTCCAATGGTAAACATACTGTTGAGTGATACAAGGTAGGCACCAGTGTTATGAATGCGATGTATGTCCTCTGCTCATTTCCTCTTCACCTCATCGTTCATGCCTGCTCTGCTGGAGCTCTGCAAGGGGAGCATCACTATGCAACTGCTTAAAATCATATCATCAGTACATTCTGGTTAAGGAGGTACAGGGAGAACAAGCTCAACTTACTCTCCCTGTGGGATCAGATAGGCTTTGCAAGATCTTAACAGCTCAGTTATATTCAGCCTCTGGAAGGAAATTGGAAGTCAAAAAGGAATATATATATATATATATATATATTTTGGTATAACTTGCTTTCTTTCTACCCCTTGTGCTGCAAGCCTCCTGTCTTCATACTTTCTGCATCTGCTTTTATTCCATCTCTAGCTGGTCATGAATTCCAGCCTTTTCTACAAAGGAAAACACTTCCCTCTGTGGATCATTCCTAGATCACATTCAGAAGGGAATGTCAAGTAAACCACTATAGGAGTTAGAATTTTTACCGGTATCAAGGAATGTTGTGTTTTTTTCTTAGGCATAAGCAATGATAGCAAGGTTTTGCTTTTTTTTTCACTTACTTTTTTCTTGTACTATACATATTTTATAAAGAATATCATACCATGGATCCTTTCCAGGAAAAGGCAGAGTATGAATATATAATGAAAGCTTTGGTAGTTTGTAATTTAACAAAGACCTTTATGTTTAATCCTGCCAACTGCCTCTACTTAGAAACAAAGTAAGTGAAATCAGAGACTACACAACTTGCCCAGTATCCTATTTGGCACTTTAGAAACTCAAAATCTTCTTGAAGTTTAAGTCTTTTTGATGAAATTTCATAATTTCAACAGTTCAGCTATTTTCAGACATTGTGGAAAAGATCAACAGTTTTGAAATGATGGGAAAGTCTTCTCTGTCATCTGTACCCTTCACTTCTGATTTCCCATCAACCCTCATCCTTCTGCCGTGTCCTCTAAGCACAAGAAATTAGCATTTAGTTCTTAAAGATGCCCGATCTCTGACAGGCTAATACTTGTTTCTTTCTGTCCCTTCCCTGATCTAATATGTTTCCCCTTTCTGCCTAGACAACTATTTTTCTTTAAGTGATTATGAACACATGGCCTGGGGTGACTTGTCTAGGTAAAAATCGCGTCTGCTACTTCCAGCTACGTAATTTTGGAAAGTTTCTTAAACTTTCTGTACTTCAGTGCCCTCATTCATAGTATTAGGATGGAAATAGCACTTTCCTCATAAAGTTCCTTCTGGGTAAAAAAGTTTAAGTCATTGAAAATGCTAAGATAGTTGCTAGTTAATTAAAACCCAAAGTAACCAAGTTTTGTACCTCATATATCTTGTACCATATACAACTGGAGGAGGGGGATTCTTTTATGTTTTCTTCACTCTGTGGACTTCATAACTATTATTTCTCTCCTAAATTTCCTCTGCCAAAACTATAATCCAGGCCCTGACCACTTATTGGTTGAAATTCTGTAATTTTCTCTTACATGATCTTTCTAACCCATAATTTCTCCCCATCAAAGTTATTTTCCAAAGTTTTGACAGTATAGTCTTTCTAAACTGTAAATCTGATCAGTTCCCTCACTTGCTTAGAATTCTTCAATAGCATCCTATAGCTTTTTTTTTTTAAAGATTTTATTTATTTATTTAACACAGACAAGAGATCACAAGTAGGCAGAGAGGCAGGCAGAGAGAGAGGAGGAAGCAGGCTCCCTGCTGAGCAGAAAGCCCGATGCTGGGCTGGATCCCAAGATCCTGAGATCATGACCTGAGCCAAAGGCAGAGGCTTTAACCCACTGAGCCACGCAGGCGCCCCGGCATCCTATAGCTTTTAGCTTACACAAAGTTCTACATGCTTAAATCTCTGCTTTATCCTCTAATTCTGTCTGACCAAATATACTTTATCTCTTATCTTGCAAAAAGTGCTAAACGATAATGAATGAATGAACAAATATTAGCTGCACAGTGAGTCATGCTATAAGCATGAGCATATCTATTGGACACTGTATAATGATGTCCTTTTTAGCCCTGGTATCTGGGACAAAGCCGAAGCTATGTCCCAACAGGATTAAAGGAGGAATCTGTACCGCTGAAATGCACTGACTGTAGAATAATCAAATGCTTTAATCATCTTTGAAGGACCAGTGATCCCAAGGATCGTTGAAAGGGAACTCTAAAGGAACTGAAGGCCCTGAAGGCCGTGATCTTCCTCACAGTTTCATTTGCTTATAGACCTTTGTTGGGTATAGATTTCTATGCCATTCCTTCTTAATATAAACATTTTGATAGTTTTCTTACTTTTAAAAATTGTATAAATACATGCAAAAAGTGCAAAAAAATGAACTCAAATATATACTCAGTGGGTTTTTTTACACTTTTTTACACCCATGTACAATCACCATCAAGATTAAGGTAAACATTTTAAGCACGCGTGAATACCTCTTGGGCTCCTAACCTCACAGTCAATATCCAGCCACACTCCAGAGATAACCTTGTTACTCCATCTTCTAACATTAGTCAATTTTGACTCCTTCCAATATGTATTCTTTGTGTCTGGCTTCTTTTATGTCACAAAATACCTATGAGATGTATCCAAGATGTTTTATGTGTCAGTAGTTTGTTCTTTTTATTCTTGCAACCTATCCCATTATAAAATACATGCCATAATTTGTTTTGTCTTGTCTCCTATTGATTACATTTGGGGTGTTTCTAGTCTGAGGCTAAAATATATAAACATTCTTGTAGGTATCTTTTGGTGGACATATTTATTCATTTTTCATGTATATGTGTATACGTACAAGTGGTATTATTGGGTCTTGGGGTCCTATAGTTTTTGACATTTTGATTTTTGCATATTTTCTATTTATTCTCTCCCTGCTTTGATTAGCCCTTAATAGCCCTTGTTGGCTCTTACGGCCATATTACCATGTTATATATTTTCCTGATTCTTCTTTTATACAATCTCCATTTTCTTTAACTAGGCACTTATCTTGAACAATTAGAAATCTAATAATACAGAAAGAGATGGACTTTTCCTTGGCTTAACCAAGGATTTTTTCTTTGGATTTTTTTTCTTTCTACTTTATAAGAATGTTTTGAAGTATTATAAAATCGTGGATATGCCACCAAAAAATTCAATACTTGTTTGGAAATTTCTTACTTTGAAATTTTACCTGTGTACCTTTTTACCATTTATTTTTGACCTCATTACCAAAGTATCTATGAGTATAACTTATCTGAGTTGTTTAGGATGATTAGCATGACTCTTTGATAATTAAATGCTCCTTACATACATCACATGCATGACTATTTTATCAAGTATTCATTCTATATTCTGTGTTTGTTCCTGGGGAGGTAGGGGCATCAAAAATAACACTTGCAGTTGTATCCTAAAGCATAACTCTTAGATTTTAGCTTCACTCCTTTGAGTCTAATTCCAATGGCTAGGCAAAGTCTAATTCCAGTGGCTAGGCAAAATGTTCAGACTTCTCAGTAACCTTTGCTTCCTTCACGGTTTCAAAATAATAGGATTTATGTCTTTGTGATGCTCTGATTTGCTGTAGAAACCACTTTAGTGACTTCTGCAATGAAGTCTCCTGTTTCACTTTAGCTGTAACATTTTTGGAAAGAAAACACAAAAACTGAAGAATGTTTCAGCAGGATTTGAAAGAAGAAAAACAGGGCTTTTAGTACTAAGATGCCAGGTAATGGTGTTTCTTTGTTCTTTCTGGGAAAGACAAGTGATAAATATCAGAGACAGAATGAAGCATATGATAAACAAGAACAAAATCTGAAGCAGGGAAGTAATTTTTGATGCTGCTGATAGTGGCAATAAAATCCCATCCATACTTACATGTAAAATGAAAACTCCTTTACTAAAATATATGGAATATTAGAAATCACTCAGGATTTAAGCTTTATTTGGATATAATGAAACCTTTCCCACATAACCAGAGATTATCTCATAAAAATAATTCATTCCCTCTGATTTGCCCAGGACAAGATAAGATAATTCTTTCCTAGTTATCAGTCGAGTAAGAGCTTTGGCCAATCTCTGATTTCCATAAGGGCCAAACCAGTACATCATGGAAATATTTATGATGCTAAGGTTCTCAAAAGAGCTTCTAAGTGTCCTTTCTTTTCCCTTGCCTGTCTCCAGTCCATAACTTCAGTGCCCTTTGGGGGAATTCTGAACAGACCCAGAGAGCACAGAATGCTTTTAACTTCAAAGAAGCTTAGGGTTTAACACAGATCTGACAACTTCCTACTTTAGCAAGGTACTTACTTTTTCTCTGCTACAGCAATTTGCTTCAGACAGTGCAAATACTATGAGAAACGTACCTAATGGGCAGAATGTCATCATTCCTGTACGCTTCATAGATTCCCCACTCCTTATAAAGACAGCATTAGCCTGGAAGTCAGGCAGGTCAACAATCCTCTTCTGAGTTCACTCTGCTGGGTCTGTGACCTTGGTTAGATTATACATAGTGTATGATCTTCGGTTTCCCCTACCTATGACATAGAAAAAATTATGCCCTCATCTTACAGAATTGTACTGAGAATTAAATTAATAATGAATATGGAAACCCTGGCATCATAATATAGCTCCCTTACCAAAAGTACTTTTCCATTTTAACTTGACTTTATATGTTTAAAAATTCTTTTGATAGATGCAGGGAACATACTGTAACTTTGGAGGGCAGTGTGCAATAGCTAAGAGGGAACAAAAAAGCAGTTTGGAGTCACACAAATTGAGTTTATGACAGAAGTTCCACACTGACTTCTGAAAGGTGACTAATCTCTTTGAGTCTTAGTTTCTTCAACTATAACATA